>PVIU01003684.1:0-140105 GCA_004026605.1 Ondatra zibethicus
CCTGTCTTGTTCCTGATTTTAGTGGAATCGCTTTGAGTTTCTCTCCATTTAATTTGATGGTAGCTGTCGGCTTGCTATATATTGCTTTTATTATATTTAGATATGAACCTTGTATCCCTAATCTCTCCAAGACCTTTATCATAAAGGGGTGTTGAATTTTGTCAAATGCTTTTTCAGCATCTAATGAAATGATCATATGTTTTTTTTTCTTTCAGTTTATTTATATGATGGATTACATTGATAGATTTCTGTATGTTGAACCAGCCCTGCATCTCTGGGAGTCCATTGATATTAAGTGATATTAATGACCAAAGGTTATTAACTGCGGTTATTGATGTTGATAATTTTGAAGTCTAAATTTGGATGTTGAATATTGACATTCTGAGCTCTTGTTTCATAATTAACTGAAAATTAATTAATAATGATGTGTGACTTAGAACTGCAAGGATGGTGGCTTCCATAAAAGATTCTGAAACAGAAAGGGCATTTTCAAATAATTGCTTTATACTCTATTAGTCTGGGAATAAAATATTGAAAGGAAGAGAAATTTATTAATGCAAAACTATGGGCTGAATTTAACTGTGACAGAAACTAAGAAAATAGGCATATAAGTTGTATGCTATAAATACATATAGACTTATATAAAACCAACATGACAAAGATTGAAATAGATACTTAATTTGCACAATTTATTTGTATAGTCCTATCATTAAACTATGATGAAATACATTTAATATGAAAATATACATAATTTAAACTATGTACATTTGATCATAAATAAATGTTCTTATTTACTAAAATATGCATTGTAATGAGAAAAACATAATTTCCAAATGAGGACATGCAACAACACATAAGCTTTCTGGTCATGTGCTAATTAATAATTCTAGTTAGTTATTTTGAAAGATTGTCTAGTAATTTCCTTAATGTCATAATAATCATTTGAATATGTTGACCAGATAGATAAAGCTTCCCTAATTCTATCAAGTCATTTAAAGGCACAGTGCTGATATTTTCATTCATAGTATTAATACTAATTTTAGAAACTGTAAAGAATTTTCGCAAATACTATCAACATAATGAAAATTACAACTCTACATATCATTTTGAAACATCATGCAATTCTTACTAAACTTTTTAATAATAATTACAATAATGTAAAGATATAAAAGTTAAATGGCATTATTTATTTTCCTTTTGTTAGTGCTAGTATTGAACGTAAGTCCTTTCTCTTGGATTCTGGGGAGTTTCTCTCAGAAAGTACAATCAGTATTTCATCAATCCTCTGATATTCCAAGGATGATTTCTTGGAGGTTGTCTGCAAGATAAGATGCTATAGCTGTATTTTGACAAAACAATTTTGATTATTGATTATTTTGAAAATAATTGTGACCATCATTTATTGTACAAAGGCGAAGTTAGTAGTTTTTCACATTTGGCTGCTCAGAGCAATCCATATGAGACACCATTCTTACCCCTCCTTCATGAAGGATCAGCTAAGAAGGCGCGCAACAGAGATCATAGTTGCAGCTTTTTTTTTCATCAGAGGACTCACATCCATCTTTTTTTCCTTCCTTCCTTCCTTTCCTCCCTCCTTCTTTCCTTCCTTCCTTCCTTTCCTTTCTCCCTTCCTCCTTCCTTCCTTCCTTCCCTCCCTCCCTCTCTCCCTCCTTCCTTTTATCCTTCCTCCCTCCTTCCTTCTTTCTTTCTTTCCTTCTTTTCTTTTTCTCCTGAGACAGGGTTTCTCTGTGTAGCGTTGGAGCCTGTCCTGAAACTCACCCTGTAGACCAGGCTGGCCTCAAACTCACAGAGATATACCTGCCTCTGCCTCCCGAGTGCTGGGATTAAAGGCAAGTACCACCACTGATAGACTCATCAGACTAAATTTCTAAAGTCTTCACAGAACCATATGAAATGGATTTGCTGCAAGTCCCCAGCAGTTTGCTGCGGGGTCGAGACCACGTGGCAGGTCCCCAAAGAAAGATGGCTGGTCCCCAGCGAGTGGTGTGAGCAGGTGGTGTAAGAGTCACAGAGATAGGCACACCATACAGAATGAGGTTGGATATTTATTCAGGGGGTTATGGAGGGAAAGAAAAAAGGGGAGAAGGGGAGAGAGAGAGACAAACAGAGAGAGAGAGAGAGAGAGAGAGAGAATAGAGAGGAGAGAGACACAAGCCGGGGAAGGGGAGAAGTGGGGTGAGAGGCAGAGGGAGACAGAAAGAGAGAGAACTCAGGCTGGAAGCTGAAGATCAGCTTGTCTCAGCGAATGGGGGAGGGAGTGGGCATGGCTTGTCTCTTAAAGAGACAGATCATTACACCATATCCATGTGTAACATGATACATTTCTGCTTTCATGCAGCAGATGAAAATTAATGGTGTTGACAATATATGCCAGCTGATAGGAAGCCATTTATGTTAGGGTTTATTTGAACTTCTTTAATAAAAGAGAAAATATGAGGGAAAGTGAAAATTGTCCATTCACCTGCCACCCCTGAACACTAGTTTCATAAATTAAAAGCTTATTATAATACATAGTCTAAAGATTGCTGTATTCACTGATTCTTTTCACATTAATTTTGTTAAGAAACTGTTATCTCTGCCACTAGAGTACACTTCTGTTCCTTTCACTATTATAACAAATCGATGTTTTGGGGAAGAAGAGAAACTTCGTCTTCATCAGGAAGGAAAAAATTTAGGCAAGATCCACACTTTGACCAACTAATCTAAAGTAAAACTCTAGCTCAACAGCTGTAAATACAGCAATAAACAGAATCAAGAGAAATGGCAGAACTTCTGTAACTCTGCAGAGACCCTCTTAGTACTGGGTTCCTTACAGCTAGTCTGACTGTGGCCCTTCAAGCACAGGTGTTGCTGTTCACTTGCTCTTGAAAAAGCTGCACTGAAGGTTTGAAGTACTAAAAACGGCAGTTTCTGTTGGGCACCAACTTGACAAAAATACCTCTCACCAGGGTAAGGGCGTGGGGATTTAGAAATATAGTAAAGAATATGAAAATGTGAATGAAAATAATAAAACAGAAAAACATATAAGATAGTATCAGGCAGAAATTCCAGTAAGTACTGAAAATTCACCCTTGTTTTATTTCCAACTGCTTAAAATATCCCTGACCACAAAAAGTAGGAGTAAGACAAAAGACTGCATTAGCATGATACAAGGAAATGAACATACAAATTGAAAGTCATGGACTACTTCCATAGTTAAACATTCTGTTGCTAGAACAAAACAAGTTATGGTTACATCCTAGACCAAAACATTCTGTAGGCAAATCACTCCCTGGGTGGAATCCCAAGGTATCTCCATAAAGGGAACTAGAACTTAGTTGGATCCTTAGACTCTTATTTGAGGTAGGAACAGATCTACTTCTCTATTCCTGAAACACAAGGTCTGGCTGTTAGCCACACCTGTTGGCAATAGCCTTGAGAGAGCAGAACTCTCTGGTCTACACCTTGGTGGGGCCTTTGTTTGAGGTTGAAGCACAATAACCTTGAAGGAACTAGAGGAACTAGAGTTCCAACTCTCTGACCTGGAACTCTAGTTCCTCTAGTTCCTTCAAGGTTATTGTGTTTAGACCTCAAACAAACAAATCAAAGAACACATTAAAGTCCAGGAGGCCACTGCACTCTTAGAAAGGCAGGCAGTCAAGGAATGCTGGGAGTCTGAAAGATGGCCTACTCTAGGAAGAGGACATCAATGTGTTACCCAGGGTCAAACAATCAGGCCTGAAATAATACATTCAAGTACCATTATACAGATTGAGTTAGTTTGTTTGGGAATATATATTCACGCAATAATAATTAATGGAAAAAAAGGTCAGGAATTTTAAGGAGAACAGAAAGCTGTATGTGGGACTGTTTGGAGGAAATAAAAAGAAGGCAGAAATGTGTAATTATATCATAATCTCAAAACAGCAAAAAAACACCAACCAAAAGAAACTTTGATGTTGAGTAATCTCCACTTTTTTTCCAAATATACACAGTTAGAGAGAAATTGAAGAAATACTTTGACTTGAGATTTATACAGTTTCCATCAGGGTTTCATTTTGTTTATAAAGAATAATTTACTAATGACAAAAGACACATAATTTAAATTTACGTCATTAAATTGATGATATATCATGTTAATATGTTTCATAGCTAAGACTCTCAATCATAGCAATTACTAATAAACAAAGTTGTAAGGATCAAACGTTACAATGTGATTGATTTAGAGATATGTCACAGCAAACAAACAAATCAGGTAAAACATAAAATTATAGAAATAAACTTCAAAAATTTTAGAATAATTAGCAGTAGAAAGTCATAATACAGTAATCCCTGAGAATGAAACAAAACATTTGATGTGAATACGCAAATTCTAGTACATAGTGTATATGCCCTAGATATTCAATAAAGAAAAGCATATTTGCATACACAATTTAATGATGATTTACATTTGAGTCATTTTAGTAACATGAAAGCAGACTCCAAGTCAGAACTCTATCTGACATAAAAGTAGATTCACAGAAATGCTAAAATAAAACTGTAACAACAGAAAACAGCCACAAGATATAGCCAAGTCATCATTATATTCTATTTGATAGCCATAGGCAACATTTATGAAAATACTGAAATTCAACAGAGTGCTCCATATTAGTGGCTAGAGAAAGCCACTATGAGATGCCACCCAGTGTTAGATATAAATTAGGACACAGCTTTAATGAAACAATAGAAAGGAATGACGAAAATAAGTAGAGTACACACTGTTATTTCAGGGTTTTCCATCTTATACTGGCTATCAACAGTTGAGGAAAAGAAGTTAAAATAGAGAAAGCTTGATGTGAGCTCATTTAAAAATTAAATTTTAAGTAGTCTGAATTGGAATTTTCTGAACTACGTATGTCTGGAGATGTTCAATAATTAAGCAGAAATAAAATACCTCATGATAATTTGAATATACATGGGTATTTACAATACATATAAGTTGGCTAGGAGACGATTTAGAGGATAAATGCAATTGATTCCAAGCCTTGAGTAGGTGCCTGGTGCAAGAAACTAACCAATTTTATAGAGCTGACCTCTAACCCCCAACCCCTCCTATGAGGATCAATAATAAGTAAATGTAGCAAAACTACAGGTAAAAAAAAAATGCTCCCAATGCAATGGAAAAGCATTTACCCACACATCTGAGGAACAATAAACAGAAAATGTTACAGAAGCCGAATAATCCAAAGCCTTGTTAATGACTGCTAATGAGCAGGGTCATTGAGATTGCCTGCATTCAGTCGCTCACTGATGATTTTTCTATGATATTTTCAGACGCATAACAGAAACACATGGTGATAAACTGGTGGGTAAAGCTGTGTATACAGACTAGAAGGACTCATGAGAACATATGCTTTATACCATGAAATATTTAGAACAAATCTTACCTGGTTTAGAACAAAATTTACCAGGCATTATGATGCCTGGGATCTGGCCAGCCACCTGGTATCACGTTGTTATTCAGGGTCCATGTTGCCACTGGAGCTGTGCTGAACTGAGTGGCTTGTGCTACCACCTGAGTTGTAGTGGAGTCTAGACTCAAGCTGCTGCTGAGGGTCTATGGTCCTGCTTCAGTTGGGGTCATTAGTGATGTCCATGGCCCATGTTAGCATGGGGTCATTGGAACTATGTTGTGCTGAGCCAGTCCTGCCCTTCGCTTGCCCTGGGATTGCTAGTCCTGCCCTTCGCTGGCTATTGCAGCAGGCAAGTGGCCGTACTTCTTAAGGCCAGTTAAGGCCCACATCTCACGCAGGAAAGATGGCTCCAACCACTCACCACCAGTGTTCACCTCACCTGGGAAACATACTAGGGCTAACCCTGTGGTCAGGGACATAATTGATCTGACCCTGAGCTCATGAAAGCAGCAGAGTTGATCCCCCACCCTTGTGTGGCATGAGGTAGCATGGGTAAGGGAACATTGGACTCCCGCACTTTGCCACTTGCTGGCTATGGAACGTGAGAGGGCTTGCCCAGGGGTTAAGACATTGAGAAAGCTAGTCCTGCTCCATACAAGCTACAGCACACAGGAGAGCAGGCCCTGCACTCTGCCTGGACAAAACACGAGAACTGACCCTGTTGTTGGGGTCACAGGAGATCTGACCCCTCTCTTATGGACCCTACAGGAGTCAGAAGAGAGGGTTTTGCATCTTGCCTGGGCAAAACAGTAGGGCTGGCTCTGGTGATATGAGTGAGAGGGACCTGTGTCTGAGGTCCCAAGAGCTCCTTGTTGTGGGTGCATTGGGTGAGCTAGCCAAGGCAGGGCTGGGAAGCACATCAGGGGAGTAATACTGAGGGAAGCTAGCAAGCTGACCAATCCAGCTACCATCCACCCAGAGAATGAGGGCTACGAGTTGGTCCACCCCAACATCCACTGAATCTATGACCTCTTGGAGCATGTGAGGGTACGAACCTACAGATCCAAAACAGCAGCATCTCTCTGACACAGGGCAATATATAGGATATTCATGTGAAGTCCCAGGGGAACTCATTGTCAATAGAGTAGCAGAGATCAGAGGACTCGCAGGTCAATGATTCAAGGCAATGAACACTTAAAAGTAAACATGAACAGATTAAAGGGTAAACTCGATGATTCAGTAACCACACTACAACTTCCAGGACAAGATTCTTCTTTTTTTGTTTGCTTTTGTTTTTGTTTGGTTTGGTTTTGGGTTTTGTTTTAAATTTGTTTTTTTTATTTCAGTGTAAGATTGCAAGGGCAGATGTGAGGTGATGGGGAGCTAAGTGGGATCAGAATGCATCATGTGAAATCCACAAAGAATCAACAAGAATTAAAAATTAAAAGGAAAATAAGATTATCTCCTAATTTAATGTAGGAGGCTGTGGGAGCCAAGAGAGATGGCATTTCATTAGTTGTTGTGTGATATTTGATCACACTGTGTGAAAGGCACCTTCTGACTGGTTTAATAAAGAGCTGAATGGCCAGTAGCTAGGCAGGAGAGAATAGGCAAGACTTCTAGGGAGAGAGAGAGTGGAACTCGAGATGAAACTGGGCCCATGAGAAACAAGTAAAACAATGAAAATGTTGGACATATGGAATAAAGGAAAGGTAACCAAGCCATGTGGCAGAATGTAGATTAAAGAAACAGGGTAATTTAAATTATAAGAGCTACTTGGGGAAAAAAAAACTAACCTAAAGGCTGCATTTTCATAATTAGTAATATGCCGCTTTGTAATTATTTGCTGTCTGGCCAGTACAAAGAAAGTCCAACTACAATTAGCTATTACTAGGGTTAGGTAGTACAAGCAGTACATTTAATAGATTTGAAGGCAGAACTTGTGAATGGAAATAATCTTTATGTTCAATAATGTGCAATAAGGCAGGATGAAAGTCATTATATGGAGGAACAATGTCTTCTCACGTATGGACTCAACACTAAGAGGAAACAGCGCATGGAAAGAACTGAAAGAGAATTAGGTTGTGTGACTGAGTGCTGTGGAGCATAGTTGGGTGTGGTGGCAAACATCTTTAATCCCGCACTTTGAAGGCAGAGTCAGGAGTGTCTCTGTGAGTTTAAGGACAGCCTGGTCTATGGAGTGAATTTTAGGACAGCCAATTATACACAGAGAATCCTTGTCTCAAAAAAAATTAAATTAATAAAAATAAAAGAAATAGAGTTTAAAATAAAGCCATGTAAAGAGGGAAAATACACAGAGAATCTGGATACTCTATGTTATTTTGTTATCTTTGAATTGTTTGACTGCTGAAGAAGGAGCAACAACTGCTAAAAGACATTTGATTATAAATGCTGCTGGATTATTCCAACCGATATATTTTGGAAATGCCTTGACTTCAAAATTCAAGTCAAAAGATATGTTACTTTGGAGAAGAGGTTTTGCTTTTGTTTTCACAGGAAATGAGAGGCTGTTGATTCATTCTTGGTTAAGAAAAATAAGGTTTGATCAAGGAAGACACCCTGAGAAATCTCCGATAAGAGCGGATGGCCCAGAGATGATTCCACATTTCAAAGGACCTCTGTTGGAATTTTCCTCTAAGTTCTACATCCAGAACAGCCAAGATTGCTGGCTGAGATGATTCAGCCTCACAGAATACTCCACTCAGGACATGTCCATAATCCTAAATTTTTTTAGGTCCCCATAAGATTATCAGCACCCCCAATCAGCAAGAAGTAGCCTAGAAAACTATGCTCACATTCCCAAAAAATGGATTATGGATGTTTATCATGGTTTAGAGTGTCAGCTGCGAGTTGTTATGGATAATGGTCCAGAAAAAGCTAAACAAAAATATTCAGAGTTTTTGTTTTGAAGAAAAAGAAGGGGGAGAATTCTGTGAGACAATGATCTTGTGCCCTGTAAAGATTTGTCACCTGTATTGGTGTAATAAAAATCTGATTCACCAGTAGCCAGGCAGGAAGTATAGGCAGGGTGACCAGAACAGGAGAATTCTGGGAAGAGGAAAGGCTCAGTCTGCAGTTGTCACCCAGATGCAGAGGATGCAAGATGAGAATGCCTCGCTGATAAATGTACAAAGCCATGTGGCTAACACAGACAAGAATTATGGGTTAATGTAAGATACAAGATTTAGTTAATAATAAAGCCTAAGCTAACAGGCCAACCAGTTTATAATTAATGTAGGCCTCTGTGTATTTCTTTGGGACTGAATAGTTGTGGGACCTTGGGGTACAGAAACCTCTGTCATCAACTGAGAGTTTTTTCATCACAAAAATCTGGTGCTACTATATTGTTGGTCAAAATTAGGGAAAACTGTTCACAGCTCATAGAGAAAGGTAAATGAAAACATAATTTAACAAAAAAGTAGCCACAGCTATTATATTTCCTCTTTTAAATACCTTTCTTCATGAATACACAGGGGAAATATTACTTGTTGAAGATGCCACACTTTAGACACAGTTCATGGAAGACCTGGACTGGAATTGATTTGCAAGTTTCCTCCCTAGTGGCATAGTATCTGGAAATGCTGTTCTAGCACATCCTTACAAGTCTTACTTGGTTGTAAAGTTTAGGAACCACAACAATGGCTTGTATGCCAAAGGGTGCAGTGTGACCCTTCTATCTTGAGAATTAAAAAAAAAAGCTGTGTAATTTAACTTAAGGCTCACTCAGTAGGAAGCAAGTCATGCCCCATATCATACACCTACATGGCTATCTGTGATTGATGAGTTCATGAACCATAAAAGAGAACCTATTACCGCTAATTTAAATAAATAATTCTCAACTATATTCTAAAGGCTTCTCTTTACATCAATAGATAAATGTATGTCTCACTCCTCACCCAAAGCTTCTTTTGACAGCAACTACAGGTGATTGCAGAAATCTACAGCTGGTCAAAGTGTAGAGACCTGACTGTGGGGTTACCTAACCCTAGTTGTTAAATATACAATAGGACCTCTACACCGAGGCTTCAGGGAACATCATGGGAAGCAGAGAAATACTGTAAATGGCAGAGGATAAGCACATCTAAGAAGAAGTCATGTCTTCTACATAGGACAAGGAATTGTACCCAAGAGACAACATAATTGTTGCCTCAACAAGATGTGGGCATTCACAGCGACAGCTGGCATCCAAAGTGTATGTGAGAAATCTCACAAGGCCCTACCATTAGATAAAGATCTACAGTCAATTAATGACCATAAAAAAGGGATTCAGTCTTCTCCAGAGTCTTTTCCTGATAGGTTACCCAATTCTAAGAGGTCAGCTCTACACAAATATGCACAACATTAAATGAACTCAACAAGTGTGTCTGCCTGTGTATGGTTTAACAACAATAATTAAAGAATAGGCCATGAATTCATGGGAAGATGTGAAAGAAGAAAGCACAGAGTGGTAATAAAGTAGATAGAGATTTCATGTTTATAATTACAAAAATATAATAAAATATTTTAAGGATAAAATAAATTATTTTTTAAATTAGTAAATTATTTGAAATGAAGCTATTGACTTTTTAATTTTTTGTGCGTTTTTGCTGTTGGAGATGGAGTCTTGATTTATTTTAGTTTAATTGCTTTACCATTGAGCTACATCCTGTCCAGATTAATAAAGTGTTTAAAGTAAAAGGAACACAAAACCTGAAAATATATACGAAACATATTTAACTTTTTAAAGATTTATTTATTTTATTTTATGGATATGAGTGTTTTATTTGCATGTATGTTTGTATATAGCATGTGTGGCCAGTGCCCATGAAGTTCAGAAGAGGGAATGAGTTCCTCAGAAACTCGAATCACAGATGTTGTGAAACAATATGTGTGTGCTAGGGATGGAATCTGCATCCTCTGAAAGCTGCATGTGCTTTTAATCACCAAGATATCTCTCCAGACTGATTAAGCAAATAATTTAAAAGAACAGAAACATATTTATACTAAAAATGATAAAATAACATGTAGATACCAAATTTGATTCATTTTAGATTAATAAGCCCTATTTAATAACGAGTATGCCAGCGATACTGACTGAGAGCACATGTCACAGTCCTGTCAGGCTGATGCTGGATGTCTTCTAAAACCGTACATGAAGAGCTCAACTCCTTACTATGGTTTAGGACGATGCTAGGGATGATTGCTTGAATAATCGCACAATTGGCAGAAGTAAATCTGTTTCTTCACATGACAGCACTACCCATGCTGGTTCCATGAACACTTCAGGCATGTTCCTGAGACTGGACTGATGTCAAATGTCTACTGTATGTATGTTCTTCCAAGCCGTGTTTTCCCATTCTTCAGAGGTATGCTCTTACATCCCTCTCTTACTGAACAATATGGGTACACGGTTAAGATTTGGTCTGCTTGCTTATAAAAGAAAGCAATGAATTTTACAACTGAGACATCGAAGCAAAACAAACTGTCCCAGTGAGGTTTGCTGAACTTGAACAAGAGAAATATTTGCAGCCACAGCCACATTGTTAATTGACTTAAAGATACTCAGGAATGGGGCTGCAAATGTCTTTGCTGCTCTTCCAGAGGACTCAAGCTCAATTTCCAGCAGCAAATCTGACAGTTTAGAGTACTCCGGACTTGCACCCATGGGCAAACACACACACACACACACACACACACACACACACACACACACACACACACACACACCACAGATAATAAACTAAGTCTTTAAGAAAATAAATTCAAGAAAAAGAGTGAAATTTATATTTTTTCTCAAGTCATCATATGTCAGATTTAGTGTTCCTGTTCAAGGCACATTCCATTCCTAGGTGAAGAAATTGTACTGTGGAATGTACTTTTCCCTTGTTATTCTCTGAGCTCCTATATTATTGGATGTTTTGGTTTTTATCCAACAATAAGACACTCTGAACATTGAACTCCGAGGTGATAATTATAAGTTTAAAAAAAGAATTAGTGTCTCATTGAAAAAGATAAATGGAATGTTTGTTGATAATCTTAAAAACCTTATAGCCTTAAAAGTGGGAGCCTTATATAACAACAAAAGAGAGAGCAGTTTGGTACCTGACATATTTTCCATCAGATGCACTTCCGCACACATCCCATTTGAAGTACCCTTTTCTCTTTTGTACAGAGGAATCGCTGGGAAATTGCTGACTCTGGGGCCATTTGCACTCTACCAGAAAAGCTTTCAATGATAGCAAGCAGCTTTTGAACACTGTAACCACAGGAACGCTTCCTCTGACCAGCAAATGACCCTCGGCCCCTAAACACTGCTTCAAAGATGAGATAAAATGGAAGAGTCCTTTTGATTGTTGCTCAGTAGACCATATTAGAAGTGAAAGACAACAACAACAATGAAAGAAAACATCCTGAAACATTATGACACTGAACAGAAATTATCCAATTAAGTTTTGGTAAGAAAAGGAATGTATCTTACATTTTTTTTTATTTCTGAACTAACTGTAAACTTCAAATTTGATATGAAGATGGATGTATTTCTGAAAAAAATTCAAGAATAATTTTAGAGTATGTTTTATTTTTTGATAAACAACAAACATATATCTTTATTTGTGTACATTGTGATACTATTATCTGTTTATACCATGGGGAATGATAGCATCAGGTGTAGCATGATTAATAAAAACTCAGAGACAGATATTGCAATTCAGCCTGAGAACCATAAAAACAAAGCAGCCCGTCATTGACTCTCTTACCTAGAACCTCAGTTTGAAAATGGTGAAAGTGCCTCCAGGAAAACCTCAGAATGAGATTGCAACTGAGAGCTGTCTCCTGTTTTATAATCCTCTGTAAGGAACAAGGGCATGCTTCACTACCACTGGTTCTATGGCAAGCTACTGGTTTAAAGCTGTGTGTTATTGCTGCCTATTCTGTAAGTCTGGCCAGTGTGGCTGTTTTACTTTTCTGATCTTCAGATAAACTTTATTTATTAAAATACAAATGAAATGCCAGTACAGTCAGGATAATTGGCATATCCACCATATGCAGCTTCTTTGTGTCTAGTTTATGGAACAGTCCAGGCAACAGCATTTTCTTGCCCAAATGGCTAAGGAGTCTCTTCAATGCCCATCTTCCTCTTGAAGTAGATTGGTGCTGCTAGGAGCAGACATGTTTCATTGTCATGAAAAGCCCTAAGTTATTAAAACATTTAAAATGCCATATTCTGTAGCCTTTGAGAGATATGAAGAATGTCTATCTAACTAAAATATATGTCTGTATATCTAGAAAATCTAACTAAAATGTCTACAAGCTTGACTATTATTGATGATTATCCATTAACAAACTATATTTCCTAATTATACATATAAGTAATTTCCTAATTATACATTATATTTTTAAATGAACTACATAATCACAATACCTTAATCAAGAGCAGAAATATACATATAACAAGATTGACCTTAAATTTATATTAATAAAGCAAAATTTATACCAATGTAAATTATTCATATCTATATCATATCCCCCTTTAATTGTTAAAGAAATTTTATAAATAATATTTAGGAATATGGGCACAGTTATTTCTCTCCGAACTGCTTTGTGCTGAATGGGGGCACTGTTAATCAGGTCTGTCGTGGTGTATTCTGTGTGCTGGGTACATCTCAGTCATCAGTTGGGCAAAGTAATTTTTTGAGGGTTTTCACAGCAACCTTTCAGGGGCCCGGGGTCCATGAAACCATATTATTGGTTTGGAAGCAATCCACAGGTTCTCATCTTCTGTGAAAACAAAAGAAGAACCTCTTTTCCAAAGCATCATATCCTTAGACCCAAATTCTGAAGTCAAGATACCTTTATAATGTACATGCTGGTTTAGCCTAGCAGACCACACAGGGAAATGTCTCTCTGTATTTAGCTCCTTCACAGTCAAAAAATTTAAAGAAAACACAATAAAATACATAAACCAGACATTCTGTGAATTTTCCATTTTCACATGGCATATATATATTTAATATATGACTATCTGTATTCTGTCTCGTTAAATACTTTACCCCCTTTTTAAAGCATCTCTCTATACTCTTTATTTCTTTTCTCTTTTAAGCCTACTATGTACCTTTATTCAACAGTGTGACCCATTTAGAAGTCTTTCATGTCTGAATCTGTCCTATTTTGAATCTGTAATTCTTTAGTATACAGGAGCACTTCTTAAAATGCTAAGCACTTCTTAAAAACTTAAGTAATGCCATGTAGGAGTAATACGGTATCACCTGTTTCCTTCCCAGTCTAAACCTTAATTGCGCTATTATTATGATAATTGCAATAGTTCCTGCCTCAGATCCATTTGGTGCCCCTGAGCAGCGCACAGTTCCAGGCACACAGCAGTCCACATTGCCATCAAGCAAGCCATAGCACTTTAGTCACAAACCTTGTCCAAATGCTCTGTCTCCAGCAGGAGCCAGAGATGGCACTGGCAGCACAGCCCAGAGAGCCTGCATTTTAAAACTGCCACTGCTTTTTTACTATTGCCGCTGCTGAGTGAGGAAAAACTTTGTGCAGCACAGTGCCATCAAACAGCAAAAACTCTGTTAAACTCTGTATTCTTTTTGAAGCTCTCTCAGATTTTATGTGGAGTCAGTCAACCACATTGAGGCACCAATTTGTAGTAAGAGGAGCATGGGGCCCCTTTGTTCCATCCTGTCCAGCTAGCTTACACCCAAAATAACTACACGGAAATTATATTAATTAAATTACTGCCTGGCCTGTTATATCTAGCCTCTTCTTGTCCAACTCTCACTCTTGTTCTAACCCATTTCTATTAATCTGTGTTTACGACAAGGTTGTGGCTTACTGGGAAAGCTTCTAACCAGCATCAGTCTTGGGCAGGAGAACCATGGCATCTGCCACACTGCCTTCTTCCCAGCATGCCATTTTGTCTACTTCACCTACCTGATTTCTGCCCTATCAAAAGGCCAAGGCAGTTTCTTTATTCACCAATGAAAGCAATACAAATACAGAAGGACCTCCTACTCCATCCTGCCAGTACCTCTGCCATGAAGTTAGAATCTCAAAAAGCTAAGGAATGGGATGTAACCATCTGGCTAAATTGCAGCTTTAAAGCTAGTCACATTGTTTAGCAGATTAAACACTCATGTGGTCAGAAAAAGATAGATATATTTGGTAAAGACAAATTCAGACAGAAAAAAAAAACCTCTAATTGGTTTATAGTGTGTTTTAAAATGTAGGCTTGGTAGAGAAAAGGAAAAGAATATAGAAATAGAGTAGTTGGGCATGGTGGTGCATGCCTTTAATCCCGGCACTTGGGAGGCAGAGGCAGGCAGGTCTCTGTGAGTTTAAGGATAGCCTGGTCTACAGAGTGAGTTCCAGGACTTCCAAATATACACAGAGAAATCCTGCCTCAAAAAACCAAAAATTTAAAAAAAGAAAAATTAAAGAAATAGAGTAAAAAAAAAATCCAAGTAAAGATGGAAAATACATAGAGAATCTGAATCTGGATACTGTATATTTTTGTGTTGTCTTTGAATTGTTTGACTGCTGAAGAAGGAGAAACAGCTGCTAAAAGACATTTGATTATAAATGCTGCTGGATTAACCCAACCAATATATTTTGAAAATGCTGTGACCTCAAAATTATGTCAAAAGATATGTTACTTTGGATAAGAGGCTTTGCTTTTGTTTCTACAGAAAATGAGAGGCTGTGCATTCAATCTGGGTTAAGAAAAATAAGGTTTGATAAAAAAAAAAAACTGAAAAATCTCTGATAGGTGCAGATGGCCCAGATGATCCAAGATTTTAGAGCACCTCTACTGCAGTTTCCTCTGAGTTCTGCATCCAGAAGAGCTTAAAACTTCTGGCTGAAATGATCCAGCCTCACAAAATACTTCAGTCAGAACTTGACCATAATCTTAAATTTTCTTTGGGTCTTCTTATGATTTTTTAGTGCTCCCAATCAGGAGGAAGTAGCTTTAGAAAATTACACACATTCCCAAAAAGTAAATTATGGATGCTTGTCTTTGTTTAGAGTGTTGGTTACAAGTTGTTATGGATTATGGTCAGGAAAAAAAGCTAAGCAAAGGAGATTAGATTCAGGGTTCTTATTTTGAAAGGAAAAAACAGGGGAAATGTTGTGGTAGAATGCTTTCGTTCACTGTAAAAATTTGTTACTAGTATTGGGTGAATAAAGTGCTGATTGGACAGTAGACAGGCAGGAAATATAGGCAGGATGACCAGACTAGGAGAATTCCTGGAAGGGAAAAGACAGGGACACAGTCACCAGCCAGATGCAGAGGTAAGAATGCTTCCCTGAGAAAAGGTACCGAGCCACATGGTTAAACATAGAAAAAAGATGGTTAATTTAAGTTGTAAAAGTTAGTTAAGCTAATAGGTCAAACAGTTTATAATTAATATCAGCCTCTGTGTGTTTCTTTGGGACTGAATAGCTGTGGGACCATCAGGACAGAAACTACTGTCTACACAAGACAAATCAATCCACATTCTTTCTAAAATGATGCCCATTCTTCTCAGAGATAATTGAGGCCAAAAGATTATTTTACTTGAACAAACATCAGAATCAGGTGTATTTTTCTAAGGCTGTCAGCCACCCTCTTCCGGCACTGTATGAAATCCATGAAAAAATATTTTCCTGTATCCAGAGACTGATTTTCCCTTAATGGACATTACCATGGTTTGATTACTGTTTTCCTATAGTTTGATTTCTTTCTTTTTTTAATTTGTACAGATTTTACAGGAAGTGACTGATACTAATTTAGGTCAGTGACACTGATAGTCTATTTTAAGAGAAGACCTAGGGTTGGAGAGGTGTCTCAACAGTTGAAGGCACAGGCTGTTTTTCCAGGAGACCTAGGTTCAATTCCCAGCATCCACGTGGCAGCTCACAAGTGTCTGTAACTGCAGTTCCAGGGGATTTGACAACTTTGCACAGATAAATATGTAGGGAAACACCAATGAACATAAAATACAAATAAACACAGTATGTAAAAAAAGAGAGAAGGTCTACAAAACCGCTTGAGATTCCCTTGCCACTGTTAATGAGGAAGAAAAGCATTTTAATACAAAGCTTATTTTTCCTGCCATGATTCTTCTATTGCATACCTCCATGAGATCCTGGATAACCATCTGCTTTCAAGCCCATTTATGTTCACATGACACCTATTAGTCAGACTTATGAGACGGGTAATATTTAGCTGAATTAGCAATCAGAATGCCTGAATGCTTCAACGACATTTATAATTAACTGTTGTGTATAATAACAAGCAGGAACAACAGCTGCAACGAACCTCCTATTAGGCAATAAAAATAGGGAATAATTCAAATTTATGGTCTTCCCCTAAGTCACTTTCAAGCCATTGAATGACAAGTTAGCAGACATTGAACACATCCCAAAGTAAAGCATAAGAGGGGAATGCTTCTGAAAATAAAGCATCACCCAAAATTAGCTTCAATAATTCAAGAGATAAAAAAAGGAGACCTCGCCTTAGAGCACTGTCTACATGTGTGTAGAACCAAGAATCGACAATGGAACCTGTTTTCAATTGCTGAAATTCTGAAACATTTCAAAGGGTTTTTAAAAATACTTTTCTTTCAATATCTCTAGATCATTGAATGAAGACAAAAATTATCATTCTCAGTAGCAACGGTGCAGATATAAATCTGAAATCTCTCAGCAAACACTGTAGAAAATTATCCAGTTTGTGTAGAAATAGTCAATTGATGGATGTATAAAAGTGTAACAAAGTGTATTTTATGCAATATTTGTATGTATTTACAATAGAATGTTATTCACCAATAATTGTGATGAGGATGAAAATTTCAGTAAAGATCTGCTTATATTGGGTTTGACAAGAAATTGACAATTGTTGAAGATGAGATTGGCAGACATTTCCTTCTTTTCCTAATGAATAAAAAAACAAAGTTATATTTTATAGGATAATAAAAAGAATGTCTCTTGTTTTGTAACAATTTAGTGTTTGATTTTGACTTTTTCACCTGCCTTTGTATTGAGGCTTGAATGTGAAATATTCCCCATAAGCTTAAGTTTTGGGAAACTTCTTTTCCAGATGGTGGGTTGTTTGTGAAGATTTAGGAATCTTTAGGAAGTGAAGTCTGACTAGGAGGAAGCAGATCAGGGGGTTGAGTCAAAGAGCCTGACATTTTACTTCCTGGGTCTGCTTGGTCTACTTGTTCTGTTTCTGCTTTCTGATTGATGACACAGTGTATCAGGCTGCCACCAACTCCTGCTGCCTTGCCTTCCTCACCTTTGTGGATTGTATCACCTCATGCTGTGATCCAAAATTAAGCTCTCCTTCTTTTAGGACTGAGAAAATAAAAAGGAAAAAATACTAACTTTGCTACTAAGTGTGCATTTTTGTAATGCTGATCTCAATTTCACTGTTCCTCTGGTCTCTGTTTTTTTATAAAGACATTTTAATTGAGTTTTACTTTTTTGCACTTTTTAGCCCCAGAATTTCTGTGGTGACTTTTTCTACTTTCTATAGTATCAGTCATGCATCACAAGACAGTCCAAGTAAGTAATCTAGGCATTGTTAAAGTCAGTGAACAGCTGAAAGAACAAATAATTGTGTAATAATATGAGTGACCACATAAATCATTTTTAAGAATAAGCACAACATTAGATATGCTTTTGATTTCATCAGATATTACAAACCTATGGTGGTGTTTAAACACAAATAGTATATCAATTTTTTTCTTGTAAGATGATTTCTGCAGACAAGAATCGGTGCATGTTTCTCTCTCTCTCTCTCCCACACACACACACACACACACACACACACACATACTCACAAACACACACACACACACACACACACACAGAGAGAGAGAGAGAGAGAGAGAGAAAGAGAGAAAGAGAGAACAGTACAGTGACCACTCTCAAGAGAAATGTCATTGCAGCACATCTTAAAACTCTCCATTAAGCAGTACAACTCATATCCCTTGCATAAATGCTCCAGAGATCTTTCAACCTGAAATTAAAAAACAGCAGAGAAAGAGAAAACTCTAAGAAGCAAGTTCATTACAAGAAGTATGCTTAGGTGTGTTGCAAGGAGGGCCCACTTGTTCGTCCTGGCCACCCGGCTAGCTTATCCCCTAAATAACCACTCAGAAACTGCATTAATTAAAACACTGCTTGGCCCATTAGCTCTAGTATCTTATTGGCTATTTCTTACATCTTAATTTAACCCATTTCTATTAATCTCTGTATCGCCACGTGGCAGTGGCTTACTACTTAAAATTCCCAGCATCTGTCTCAGGCGGATCCATGGCGTCTCTCTGACTCTGCTTTCTTCCTCCCAGAATTCTGTTAATTTTCCCCACCTACCTAAGTTCTGCTCTATCAACAGGCCCAAAGCAGTTTCTTTATTAACCAATGAAAACAACACAAACATAGAAGGACCTTCTATACCATAGGTGTGTGCTATGAAAGATACAGTTAAAGTTTCTTATTTGTAACTTTCATTCTGTGGTGTTAATAAAGAAGCATAGTCTTTATCCACATAGAGCTGCAACTTATTCAATGCCAATTAGAAGCAGGTGGTATATTTAAGAGAGTTTATGTGGATATGAAAATGAATTTAGTATTTACTTGAACTACATTTTTAAATTAAGATGGTCTAGCAATGATGTATGCATGTATCCACCTTCAAATAGATGCATCTGAACATATGACACACACACAAAATTACTTGTGTAGGTTCAATATAATGATTTCTAATATAACAGATAGATACAAAGGTAATATATAACAGATGTTCCTTGAATTCTGGGAACATACTCTGGGGTTGATGGATAATCACGGACCAGAATTCTACTTAGATGTGAACCTAGCATCCTGGGACACGGGAGAATAAAATGAACAAGAGCTAGGCTTGCCAGAGTGTACCTAGGATCTCTTGTTCGAGATAATGTCTTCCTTCCAGGCTACTTGGGCTTCCTCTCCTCATCCTCATGGCGGTCTCTGACACTGTGAGAAATATTTGCCATCCACCTTAGAAAAGGAGTCTCTGATGGTACCCCAGGCTGTGGATTTGATGATTGCAGACATTTCCTCCAATATGCAGAGTATAACAAGTTTGTTCTTTTTCCCTATCTTATAATTTTTTTGACTCAGGTAATCAAGGGCACATGTCCCCACTCAGTACGTGAGACTCTAGTTGCATCGTCAAAAGTCCCCTCACTGGAGCCGTCCATCTAACACTGCTTCTGTCATTCAGACTTCACACAGTGGCTGAAAGCAACCCAGTGTCTTCACTGAGCTAGCCACTTGCATGCATCATTTTGTTTTGTTTTGTTTTCTGCATAATTTACTGGCCAGTATTCAGTGAATATATCTTAAAATGTCACAGGAGGCAGAAATTGTCTGAAAAATTCCATTAGTTTATCCATAAATCTGTAACTGGATTGTCTGTGGTGTGGCACATTCTACAACTGTGTGATTATATTTCAACTTTGTTTAGTTAATGGAGTATATCTATTCTTATTTTTTAAAAAAATAATCACTTCTTATAGAAGATAAGCTTATTTTGCTATAGGAACATGAGTGAAATAAATTAAGAATTAAAATTAAGAATTAAATATCTTGACTTTTGTGCTGCAAACATATAAAATAGTGAGGTATGGCAAGGCAACTTGGTGTGAATGCTGATTTCACAATTTGCCTACTGTGAACGGTGCAAGATTAAATATGCTTGCAAAATTCCATGTTGTATGCTGGCTTAGATTCCTTTGAGTATATATTTAGAATCATATAATAGTTTTTTTTTTATTTTTGTGAGGAATCTCCATACTGACTTACAGAAAGTTTCCTCTGGATTACAGAACTCCTGGCAGACACAGGGCATCCTATTCCTGACAACTATTTGATCTGACAAGAAATTATAGTTTTATTTGCATTCATCTGTTAGATACAGGGTTGCTTAATTTTTATTTAGAGAAAAAAACATGTTTTTTGCAAGAAAATAGAATTTGGGATGATCATATTAAATAATGACATAGACTCAAGAATGATATAAGATTTTCTTTTTCAGGTTAATCTATATAAAACAAAGAAAGATGAACATAGAGAGGATAGACTATTTAGGAAGGAACAGGGAACCATCAGTAAGGGCTAGTGAACAATAGAAGAAAATAGAAACTGAAATGACCTAAGCATATTAGGAACACATGAAACTATCACAATAAGCCCTCCAAGTTTATACTATGTTAAGATTATTGTTAAAACTGATTCATTGGATTATCATTAACTTAAACTGATAAAGAGGGGAGCAATTTGATTTTCAACATTAGACAATATGTTTCTCTAGATGAAAGGCTATGGATAAGTAGAACTGAAGTATGAAGAAGCCAGAAACAAGGGTCTCTATACATCATGATTTCATCTATACAGCTTTCAGAAGAGGAAAATGCTCATCTGCAATGATGAAAGAGAGTAGACAGCCTGTGTGCTATGCTGAAGGGTCAGCGTGTAATTGAAGTGATTAATTATTGTGCTTTCTTTGCATCCTTCTTGCCTGATAATAGCACACAGTACTTCACTTAAAAAAACAAAAATTTTTGCATTCATATTTGCATGCATAATAATAAACATTTCTACAATATAATTGAAAGAAATAAATATCAAGGTATGGTAGCTCATAGTCAGAGAGTGAGGGATCTTTAATAGCATTTTGTGCTGTTACCCATCTCTTCACTGAGCATTTAAGGAAGCTGAGACCTTTCGGTCTTTGCCATCTTCTAAAGTTAGCCATTTCCTAGAATTCACTACTATAAACTGTTTTTTTTTAATTTGGGTTATTTTAAAACTTTTATCCAATCTATTAGAAGAATGATCCTGGTTAAATGCACAAAAGACTTAGAACTGGAACAAATTTTGATATTTTGCAAAATACTTCCTGTTAACATATGTAAATGGATTTCATGTCTCAGTTCTTTTACATAGACTCCAGCATCACATGTTGTATTTCTAAGTAGGTATATCCACCCAGTCATTATGTCTATAATTTCTTTATAGTAGTCACATATAAAATTGTATAGTTCATGTCATTGAAGAAATTTGCCTTTTGAAGGAGACAGGTTAGTTCACCCATAACTGATAGTATAAAAATACAAAAAGAAAATAAAAGAGAAGGAAGTAAAATAACTTTACAGAAAAGGAAAAAATAAGATTTATTTTTGTCTCAGTTTAAAATTGTTCTTAGCAATCCTCACCAGACCCCTTCTTTGCTAAATATGCACCAATGAACCCAATAATTTCCTCCTTATCGCCTCCCACACACTGCAGCATTCTACCGTCCTAACGGTCTCCAAATAGATAAATATGCCGGGAACACTGCAGCTGTCTCTGCAGCATGACTCTCCTCATTTAAGTACAAATATAAAACTCCAAAGTGTTTATCATTTTCATGTCATTTATCATGCTATGTGGAGTTTTATTGGCTACTTGCAGAAGTCAGAATGGCTTTGCCTCGTGCACTGTGGTTAAACCAATGCACTCTGTCCAATGGCTCATTTTCTCTTTCAGCACATTGAAAAAGAAACATTTGGTGAAGGCAACATTTCTCCTGCTCTACCTTAAGTGGCACAGATAATCATCTGGTGTTTCCCTTTTCTAATCTCACTTCCTTACAAAAATCGAACATTTCTTACGTGGCAAATCATGGATTTGTAGACACACAGGTGAGGACTTCACTCTTACTCCTTTTTGATCAGAAATGATGATTGTCTTTGAACTGACCACTGGTTGAAGGAGGATTTGGTGATTCTTTCTCTAAACCCAAGCTCTACTGACATAAACCTCGGATCAAAAGACTCATGTTGGAACATTAAGGGTTAGAACCTTAAGGTCCCAAACTAAGCAATATATAATATGTACCTTATAAATATGCTATGTCCTTGTACCCTTCTAATGTGTACACTCACACATAATGAGTGCTGGACTTTAGTTCATATTCATTCTGGAACTGTTAGTCCTGATTTGTTATGTGTTGTTGAGTCCTTTCTTTGTCTGCTAAATGCACTCTGAGTGTATCTTATCTTGTTATTTCTGTAACCGAGATTCTCCACGCTCATAACAACTACCTAAATTTCTATTCCTCCATTGGACATTGACTTCCAAATGCTTATAGAACCTTGGCCATTTTACAGAGTATATAATGATGCTTGCCATTATACCACTGAAATGTAAAATCTAATTATAAATATAAAGTAACAGTCACCTTTAAAAATACTTAAAATAAGTATGAAGATTTAAACCACTTGATTTGGTAAAAGAATTTAGTCTACTTTATGAAATGCAATGAAATCCTAAAGCTATATATTCATGAGTTATAAAATGTATTTTTATAGAAGGCAAGTATAAAGAAATTCCCACATTTAACTTGTCTCTTTTTTGAACCTATTAATTATAGCAATTTCTTTTTAAAATACACTTTTGGTTCATGTTACTCTAATAGTCTGTTTGAAAAGTATTTCAGCGATTTTAACTGAAATAATCTGGCTTTGGATTCTGACTCGCATACTTTTGACTGTGTTTATCTCTCAGAAGCATTGAATCCGTGCCTGACGAGTCTGGCTCCTTGTCATTCACCTCCAGCACCTTTGCGTCAGCTCAATTCTTGCTCTGTCTTCTACAGCGCACAATGCCACATTTGTGACGCTCAAATGGGTGGGTGTCACTTCACCTCAATTAACTGTCCTCAGTACTGCCTCTGTGAAAGGGGAAGGCAGAGGACGCATGATCAAACACCTGCTCCGTATATACAAAGGGATGGGGTTGGCCTCAGTGTCAAAGTGGTTCTGACAGTGGAAATTGACATGCACACACGCCAGATGCTAGGATCCTGGAGGCTTTTGAACTCTCTGTTCTGAAGTAAATGTGATACACTTGAGGCTTAATGAATGTCTGCACAGTATAGGTCTCTTCTTCCTCTGAATATTAAAGACTGAGTATCTAGCTAGAGTGTTAGTCCTCAGAACTGTTCTTAAGTGCACTCAGGACAATCGGCATTATCTCCGAGAAAATCAGGAAATTCTGCATTATCTCTGAGAAAATGTCTGATAGCTACGGAAAAGTGATGGTACTATTCATCACCCTCCCATTTCACTGATGGGCATGTCAAAATGAAGAAACATTCAAGTTGTGTGAACTTTGAGGCACCATGGCCTGCTAATAAAATTATACTTTTTAATTACTCCATATTTTTCTACAAATAGAGAATTACAAGACCAAGAAGAAACCCTTTGAATGTGTTGATGAGTGTGAATCTTTGAAATACATCCTGGGAGTATAGCCAACTAATGACTGAAAATCAATCTCTAGACTGTTGTATGAATATATCCTTTGAGAAAATAAAATGTTTATTAAACTCGGGTAGAGTACTGAAGGAATCAGAGAAATAATTCCACTGAAGTCTATCTTGGTGAGCCAGCGAGTTTAACTATGGTCTCTTATGGGAGCCCAGGTGAAGAATGGGTCAGGAGTTATTTTCGGGACAGGACCCCGTACTATTGAAGAAAACGTTTCCTGCAACAACTTTATTTTTTTGAAATCTGCAATTTATTTTTTTTCATTCAAAAATTTACACTTCCTGCCCTTCTCCCAGTCCCCTCCCGCTCCCCCACTGCCCCTCCTCCCTCCCTCCCTCTGCATCCTTAAGAGAGGGCAGGGTACCCTGCCCTATGGGAAGTCCAAGGCCCTCCCCCCTCCATCCTGGCCTAGGAAGGGGTGCATCCAAATAGACTAGGTTCCCAAAAAGCCAATACATGCAGAAGAGATAGGTCCCAGTGCCATTATCCATGGCTTCTCAGTCCGCCCCCATTGGCAGCCACATTCAGAGTCGGGTTTGATCACATACTCATTCAGTCCCGGTCCAGCTGGATTTGGTGAGCTCCCATTAGATCAGGAACACTGTCTCAATGTGTGGACCAGCCCCTCGTGGTCCTGACTTCCTTGTTCATCTTCTCCCTCCTTCTGCTCTTCAACTGGATCTTGGGAGCTCAGTCCATTGCTCTGATGTGGATGTGGGTCTCCCTATCTCCATCCATCGGACGAAATTTCTATGGTGATGATCAAGATATTCATCAATGTGACTATGGGACAAGGCTAGTTCAGGCACCCTCTCCTCTGCTGCCCAAGTACCTAGCTGGGGACATCCCTGTGGACACCGGGATGCCTGCTCTTCCTACAGCCATTGTCCTGCAATAACTTTAACTGTTTGCAGCATCAGGAGAGTGACACCTCTTAAATCAAATCAGGGAGCTTTAAAGCTTACATATCCTTGAGGATAGTAAAGACCACAGGTGGCACTCTCCCCTTCTGTGAACAAATGCTAATGGTTCAAACTGCTTGAGGAGGCCTGTGGGTAACCACAGCTGGGAGGAGTTCAAATGTATCATAGCCATGCAAAGCCTACACACAGTGTGCAGAAACTACCAAAGAATTTGCAGATCATACGGAAAAAAAAAAAAAGCAAACCAACCAACCAACCAAAAAAACAAACAAAAACCACTGGGTGTGTCTTACAGGATGATCTCAGGAAATTATTTCAAATTAATTTCAAGACAAATAACTCAGGATAGTAAAAATAAGGGGATATCATTGACCAAGCATGAAATGATAAAATTTGATGATACAATCCCTTCTGTTTCAAATGAGAAACTTTAACTCTGATTACAACGTTTTGAAGGAAGCCAGTATTGCTAAGCTGAAACGAAATTCCTTCTTTTAATGTTACATAGTGCTAATTTAGATGGAAAATTAGAATACATATTTCTTTAGCACAAACTGTGTGTGTGTGTGTGTGTGTGTGTGTGTGTGTGTGTGTGTGTGTGTTTAAGAAAAAGGCAAATCCAATTTCCAACCTTTTCAGAGCAAAATGAAGGGTGACCGTTTGGTAAATTTCTATTCTTGGCTGTACTTGAGCATGACACAAATCTTGACATCAGAATTTTGAATCTGTTATTTACTACAGCTTTGGGAATGTACCCGGTGTCTGCCTTCTGTGTGGAACAGAGTCTGTTGATGATGAGGGTTATGCAATTTAAAATCGCCTAAGGAAGCCTCATGGCAAAGCTTGTTGTTTATTTTATGTATATTTCCTCATTATATTTCACTTTTGAAAGTCGACATTAGTAAGTAGTGAGATAGAGTTATATTCTGGAGTGAAGCAAACACGGTGATAATTGCACACACTATTTAGCTTTGTATCCTCTTCAGCGTGATGATAGCTATATTCTTGTCAAATGCCATTTGGCAAGAAAATACAAATGTCAGCATTAGCTGCATTCATTGTCTTCAAGTAGGCAAAATTTACTTAGCTTCTTAGCAATCATGTCATCACAGGAGAGACGACTTTAACGTGTAACCATGTGGGAAGATAACAATAGGAATGGACCCATATTTATGAGCTGCTATTTATGTGACAGCCATTTTTAAAGACTCTGTGTCTTGCTGAGCACTTGTCAAGAGAAAATGCTAAATACAATTGCATAAATGTAATTAGGAAAGAATTCAATGGAAAATTTTAAGAAGGATATTATTTTGGTCACTTCAGATAAACAGGCTCTTAAATGTCCAAGAAACAGATTCATAGATAAGTACAAATGTAGAAAATTAATACTTTTTATTGAAGGACATTCTTAGGTAAAGGCAAATTGATTAAAATTCTGCACAAATATTTTAATAAGACACAAATGTTCTGTCTCATTTCTGAGTCTCCCTTAATTTGTTGTTGAGTAAAAGCAATAATACACCAGCTTATGGGTTTGCTTACGCTAATCTTTCATAAAGCTTACAATGGCATTTGACAGATATTAAAAAATCAATTGGCATAATAATGCACCATCTTCCAAGAAAGTAAAATATTTAGTAAAAAATAAAGAGGTATATGGGTCATTCAAATTGATTAGAGAGTATGATAGAAGAGTATGAATTAAAATTCAGGCTGATATGCAGTAAATTATGCAACACTCTGCTTTAACATCTGAAGCTGTGTTGCAGATTTCCAAATAATGATTTTTAATGTAATACCACTTCCAAGAGCACGCATCTATACTTTTAAAAACTCTAGAAATCTCTTCAAAATTTGGCTTAGTGAAAGCACTATTCAGTTTTTCTTAAGTAACAATATTGCATATGTGGGGGGCATGCCTTTGTTTGTTTGTTTATGGTAAAAATCTAATCTCTTAAATATAACATTAAATCTTTTCAAGGTAGGCCATTTAAATTAACAAAACCATTAAACAAATGATAAATCTTTCTGTAAAATTGTTCTGTGTTTTGCCTATAATAGTGATTAAAGCTGTTACTTTCTTTCACAAAGTTTGCCTATTGATCTCACAGAAATCTCTGCATTTTTGTAGACCATACCAATTATTTCTCAGGATTGAGAAGCTGAGTGATGATAGATAATGTTACAGTCTGTCCACATAGCATATTTTCACTGTAAGAGATTCACAGATAGACTTTAAACACAGAACCTGTGCCATCTCAACTATGACTCAGAGTTATTCAGCATGGGCATGTGGACCTCTTTGAGACACTGAGTAGTAGAATTGCTAAATCACAGAATAGCATAATTTTTTCAGTAAGTGCATTATATTTTGTTATCTATTCATTATTTTATTTCATGCCATGATTAACATAAGGACTGAGACTCACAGAGACGTTGTCGTAACTGTCATTATTATTTAGCTATACATGAAAAAGAATAAACAATTCAAAACTAAATGAAAAGTTATTTTAAAAGGCTCATTACTGATGATTTCAAAAATTATAAAGGAGCATTATCTTTAACTTAAGTAAACAGAAGTTTCAATATTTGATCAGATATTAAGCTACAGTCTCAGCTTTAGCTCTTTGTGGTAAATAACAGGTAGGGCTACAGTTGCCAAATAAATTGTGTGACGTCTTTCTACCAAGGAGGGTGAAGACCAGGACCTATCTCTTCTGCATGTATTATCTTTTTTGGAACCGAGTCTTTTTGGATGCACTCCTTCCTAGGCCAGGAGGGAGGGGGGTAGGCCTTGGACTTCCAACAGGGCAGGGCACCATGCCCTCTTTTAAGGAAGAAGGAGGAGTGAGGAGAGGTGAGGGGTAGTGGGAGGGGACCGGGAGAATGGGAAGAAATGTAAAAATTTTATTTATTTAATTATGTTTTTGAATGGAAAAAAATAAAAGAATACAAAAAAAAAAAAAAAACACCGTCTTCACTTCGCCATGAGGACAGAGCAGAGTCAGGGAAGCTCTCCAGTGTCTTCATCATTTTCTCAAGATCGGCCAAGTTAACTGGCCTAATGGCACTTTTGTAAGGCTCCTTTTTCTGTTACTAAACAGAATAGACCCTTCAACATTAATTTGAATTCAGTGATTTCCTCTTGAAGCACAGCAACTTTGAACTTAGAGTCGGATCTAGTTCTGTGCAGCGTGTAAGTGAAGATCCACTCTGTATGTGGGACCTTGGAGTTGAATCTCTGTTTAAAGGAGAATCAGACCTGCCAACCTTAAATGCCAACAAATTCATAATATTTATACCCAGATTGGCTCTCTATGCTTGGTTACAAAACCTTGCTTCTTGCATTGGTTCTAATCTTCATTTGCAGAGGCTGGGCACAAGGGGAGAAATTAAGTCTCAAAGCATTTCATCTAAGTGCATTGTGAAACCTGGGTTTCGTGATCTTTCCTGTCCTCTCCTCTTTTCCTTTCCTGTGTTCCCTCCATTTCCTCTCTCCCAGTCACCTTCTCCCCTCTTTCCTCTCTTCCTCTGTCCTGTCCTCCTCTCTCTTTCTTTTCTAGCTTGTTTTTTGTTATTGTGACAAAGAAAATCTATAACCCTGACAAAGAAATTCTATAACCCAAAGCAAATTGGTCAAGAAAGAGATTATTTCATTTTATAGGTTTCAGTCTGTCAGCAAGGAAATTCAAGACAGGAGCTGAAGCAGAAACCACGAGAAGAAACTGAATATTGGACTCTACCTAAGTTCATTATGAACTAGCATTTTTATACAATGTAGTTTTACCTGATTAGGGGTGTACCACCCACAATAGAGTAGGGCCTCTTATATCAATTAGCAATCTAGAAAGCATTGTAGTTCAACCAGATGGAGTCAATGCTTCAACTGGGGCCCCTTTTCCCAGGTTGTCATGTGGCGAGCAGTATTACTCAACCAAGTACAACCTGTTGGATTTTCCTGTCATGTGCTACCTTGTATTAAGTCTTAAAATAAATATGCACCCAATGATGAAATGATACCTACAAATCTGAGAACCCAAAAGACATTTTTCTTTACAAACTTATTGATTCCAGTTCTTTGTTAAAGTAATGGGATGCTGATTCACATATACAACTATATTAACAATATACTCTTTTAAAAATTCATTATATTGTGCTCAAGAATATTAAAGGATATAATCATATTCAACATTCATTTCTTTTGCATTATGGATATTCATGTTATGCCAGGGATAAGCATGAAATAATTTTCTCCCATTTGCATTTATATTTTATTTGAATAGTTTCTACAATTATAAAATGTGCTGCTTTTTATATACCTACTGTACATAATTTTCAACACAACTTCGGTATTGCATATTTTCTTGCAGGTGTTACCATCATCATCTGATATTGTTCACAGCAGCATAACCAATATGGTTTGTATCAATATTTTGTATTTAATTGGATATGCAAAACCTACACCACTATTTCTAGATGTAAGAATTTAATATTTCAAATGAACTTAAGTTAAGATTATACAGAGAAAAAATATAATTCCTCACTGGGACAATCAAGGCTGTTCCAATTGAAGAACTGTACTTTGCCCCATGAGCCATGCTACAGCTTATATTTGCATTTCAAAACTTCTCTTATAAATTTCAGAAGTCTTTGAATTTTTTAGGATTATATAGTAACTTAAATATTTCCATAATTATGAAGTCTCTATTTCCATCCTCAGTTAAAAAACAATAGGAATCATCTTTTTTGTCTTTATCCAGCAAAATTAATTTCTTTAAGGTTTTTAAAACTAACATCAAGATTTGAGTTACAGAAAGGCTTACTGTTAAAATTTCTACTGATGAAGAGAGCGACCTACAAATCTGTGCTATGGGAGATGTGAAGCTACACCAGCAGAGGTACGTCTACCCCTGAATCCCTCATTCCTAATCTCCGTTTCCTCTACAAGGCCACTTTTCTGTTGGTGATAGTTCTCATAATGAATGATTTTTGTAAATTATATTATTTATTAAAAATACCATGAGTCTCATCATGTTTAATATTTTTACTGAATAAATGTTGGACTTGACCACAGCAAATCCAAAGAATTTTCAGAAGAACAAATTATAGCTACACTTTCACAATTTATATAGAGAAATATCCTGTACTTCTACTTGCTTCTATCTACCCAGTTCTTTAGGGCTATGGCTGAGGGACTAGCACTTTTGAGAGTGCTGGTTCTGTGAGCAATGTGCATACAACATGGATATAGAAGTTAAATTCTTAACCGGGAATAAGAGAAGCTTCTAATAGGAGGTAGAGGGGCAAAAAATGGAAGGATAATAAGGTATGGGGATGATACACTCACAGCACATTAGGCAATTGTGTGAGTATGAAGTTATATAGCCCAGTATAAAAAAATACAATTTAAGAAGATTCCTCCAGTTTAAAAAAAAAAAAAAAGCAGAGGCTAAATCCACATTTCTATAGAAAAGCAAGTAAATGCAGAGCCATGCACTGCATAAGTATTTAAACAAGTGTCATGGTGGCCCTCAGCCCTACATTTCTGACTGGCACGTAGGCATGCTTCTCCCCAACTTTTCATTCTTCTTAGTACTAGAGATGCATTCAATGTTGGCATTCAATAAGGCCTCACATTATTATGTAATTATTATAATTGTGTATTTTCTCATTACAGTGCTTCATACCAACATCTAACACTGCAATTAAAGATGGATATATGCAATTTATTTACTAAATATTTCTGATTTTGAATTCTGTGTCCCATATTGTAAAAAAGATACCAATCATTCAAAAAAAATCAACCCAGAAAACCCACCCTTATAACTGATAAAACTATAAATATGTGGGAATTTCATCCTATGACAAACTTTGCATTAGTGAGCTCAGAAGAGGTGTAGCTCAGTTGAGGACTCACCTTGTAAGGACTGGTGACAGAAAAGCATGAAGATTATAATGACTTTTGGTAACTGATTCTAATGTGTCATTATGGTTTGTATGTTTCTAAGCCCTTTACGCATATGTACACAGCATGATAACTCCAATGTGAATGTGTGATAAATGTTTGTGCCTTCAACGTCATCTCACCTGTGCACCTCATTCCTTTATCACTTTCCCATGTATCAAAAGTGAACAGTAATTGTTTTAATTGTATTGACATTATCATTATTATTATTAATTTTCTAAGGGAGTATCTAGGAGAAACCTAGAGAAGAGGGAAGAGAGTAAGCATGGACTACAACTTCTTAAAGTCTCAAACTCCCATGGTACCCAGAGTTCGCACCAGGTCTGAGTTAAATGTGGACACAGGATGCAAGACCCTAACACAGCCAGCAGAACACAGAGAGTCTTTTAGGAACTCATCTGCAGGAGGCAAACCTCAAGATATTGTGGACAGCTGGCTGCACTAACCTGCCGTCTTATTCATGAACACTTTATGATGTTCTCCTACATAGTACATAAATGTGGGCTACAGAAGAGTGTCTCTAAAATTCATAGACTCCACCTGGGCTGGGCATATCAACTTTTCAATTGCACACAAAGGAAATATAGTCTCAAAAGTTGAAATAGTTGCTCAAGTTAAACTGATAATTTTATGGCAAAGTAGCTTCTGAATCAATATATTGGCCTTATGCTCTAGAAGTTATTAAGGAAAATGATCATATTTTTAAAATGTGAAAAGTAAATCGTATGATGTTGTATATGAAACAAACCATGAATATAAGTGAGAAAGTGCTAGTTAATCCACTTAATTCAAATCTGGAGTTATAAAAAATACAAATCGAACTTGCAATCCCACTGATAATTTACGCTTTAATGCAGAGGTGTCAGGAAAGTTAAATCCTAAATTGTAAAAACATGTTCCACTTTATTATACCTTAAGATACACAGATATCAGTCATCACAGAATACTAAGAAGATCAGTTATGCAAAAGCAATGTATCTTTATTAGTCTGAAATATTAGAAACAATGCTCCCCATATTTATTTAAAAGAAAAGCAAATATAGTCTTTTTTCTTAGACTGGAATTGACAAGTAGTAGCCTCGTGGGACAATTTTGCTGTTGTAATAACTACACAAGGAAAGTCTGTACCTTGGCCCAGGAGCTGCCTACAATGCAGGCCACTCACAGGGAGATGAATAATTACATAATTTGGAGGGGTCGGCTAAGTTTCATTGAGGCTGCCCTTCATGAGAACTCTTCTGAATATACACTCCTAGGAGCATAAAAGAGGAAACTGGCGAAAGGAAGTCAGACTAGGCAAAGACAGAGTCTAATCTCAGAGAAGCAAAAGTCATGGCACTTGCAGAGAAATTTATAATCTAATCTATTAAATTATTAAGTTACAAAGTTAAATTACTAAAACCCCAACCAAAACCAATCCAAAAACCAAGCCTCAAGCCAAAAAACAAACAAACAAAGAAACCATAAAAACTACTTACTCTTGGGTGTCTTCCCTGCTTCCTTCAATTCCCATCCCTGAAGTCAGAAGTTCTGTCCCAAAAGAGGGGCTCCATGGGGTGTGGAAAAGGAATAAGACATAAAACGAAGGGAACAAGAAAAGAGGAAAATAGGTCTTTGCTCACTATTTTCTTTGAAATCAAGAACTGGAGCAGACGTCTGCTATCTCTCACCCAAGTGACTAAAAGGGTTCTTTTGAACTTCAAGTTATAAGCATTTATGAAAATTTCCCTCTATATATTATGTCTATCTTTCTTTTTTCTTCTGGGTCAAAAGCAAACAAGCACATTGCTCTACATAGGCAGCCATTATGCTCTTTCTGATAAAGTATTCATTTCTCAGAATCTTCACAATGCTAACTTACTTTTGGAAAAATATATGAACTAAAAGGTATTAAAGTATCACTTATGGTATAGAATAGTTTCTACCTGGCTAAGGGAACAAGATTATGCTTTCATTAGCTCCTGTCTTAGTTTGATTTCTATTGTTTGTGATGAAAACCATTACCAGAAGCAACTTGGGGAGGAAAGAGTTTATTTTCTCTTACAGAAGTCAGGTCACTGTTCATCACTATGGATGTCAGGGCAGGAACCTGGAGGCAGAAGCCAGGGAAGAGACCATGGAGGAGCCTCTTACCGGTTTGCCTCCAATGTTTCCTCAGTCTGCCCTTTTATACAACATATGCCCACCTATCCAGGGTGACGCACTGCCCACAGTGGGTTAGGACTTCCAGAATTGATAGAAAGAGGATACTATAAGAATTTAGAAGCCTGTGGTACTTTCCAACTTCCACGAGGCCATTTTGTCTGAATTCCACATGTCCTTGAAGAAGAGACTCAGTAATTAATTTACAATACTTAGCTTTTAAGTACAGATTAAATAACTGTGGCCTTTAGTTCCATGCATCACTTATTATTTAAAATCTCTTGGTTGTTGAAATGAAAAGATATCACTTCCCATGATTATTGGCAAACAGTATGGGCATTACTGTCATTTTGAATATTTTCTTTATACAAATTCTTTCTTTCTCTGTATATGTGTGTGTGTGTACATGTGTGTGGGCATATGCATGTGTGTGTATGTGTTTCAAGAAGGCTTTCATGTAGCCCAGGCTACAAGATATAAAACTTGTGACTTTCCTGCTTATACATCCCAGGTACCAAGATTAGACATGACTTACCACTCCCAGCTCTTGTATTCTGAGTTTACTCTATTTTAATGATCACCCTCAGACAAAGGCTACCTTGACTGGTGTGTATTAGTGGGAAATATTGGCACAAAACTATCTAGACATTTTCCAAGTTTGGATAACAAACCAATGCACAACTGTGACTATCTCATTGTATTTCCTGACAATGCCAACTATAACTGAACTGCATAAAAAGTGTTTTGAGGATTTAGACATATGCAAGCCAACCCTCTAGGTTTTGCTTCTGACATTTTAAGATTGTTGAATAATGAGTTATCTCCAAAACTGAGAGATCAGAATTAGCAAATCTTGTTTTTCATTTATGCCAGTGTAGGTCCTTAGAGAAAGACTAAAATTCAGAATCCAGAACCAGTCCTACACTGCATATAAGCATATTTACTATGGACTAGATACAGTCAGTTCACATTCTGGTTTAAAAGTGTTAACATAATCATGTTGTGACAAACACTGAATTTTCCTTGAAAATTCCTTTGCATTAATAAAAAATTCAAATCAAAGTAGTATCTGGGAGATATGGGCAAAACACTGAGTAGATTAATATAAACAAGACACCATTGATACAAAGAGATACCGTAGGGTGAAACTATTGTGGTTTTATGAAGTTATAAAGACACTGGTCTGGAAACAGGTCTCGTTAATTAGTAGAGCTTGCTGCGCAAACACAAGGAGCTGAGTTTGGAGACAGTGCCCACATAACAAACTTGGCATGGTCCCACATCAACTTTTACCGTAGCACTGAGATTTTTGTTGCTTACTGATTTCCAGTACAAAGGAAGGACAAGGAGGAGGAAGAGGAGAAGGGATCAGCTCAAGATTCTGAGAGAACAGGTCTCTATCTCAAAAAAAAAAAAATACAATATCCACAGTGACAGAGGAGGATACCAGACACCCTGCTCTGACTTCCAAATTCAAACACACATACACACACACACACACACACACACACACACACACACACACACACACACACACGAGTCAATCAATCAGTATTAAGATTGTAAAGAATCCATGCTGATTCAGGGAACCTCATATGATTATTTCAAAAGTCTGGTTATTTCCACTTTAAACTTTCCTTAAAGCTGTTGAATCTGGGAAATATTTTTTAATTAATTAATTATTTTAAATTTCACAATGTATTTTTTAATCAATTTCAGCCCTTTTGCCTCCTCACTACAATTTTTCTGCATTCCTCCACCAGTGTCCCCTACTAACATCATATACCCTTTTGCAAACCCACTAAGTCCACATAGTGATGCTTCAATGTGAACATAGGTAGAAACATCCCCTGGATCATTGGGAGCCTCTGGTATCCAGTTCTCTACCTCTGGATGGCAGTCTCTTTAGGAGTCAAAGGCTCTTTGATGGCAGTCACCTCAGACTATTGGAAAACACAGATATTTACATTATTATTCATAACAGTAGCAAAAATTAGTTATAAAGTAGTAACAAACTTACTACATGAGGGTTGGGGAACCACTAAAGAGGAACTAATTGTATTAAAGGATCAGGGCACTAGGAAGGTTGAGAACAACTAACTGCTCTGGAAGCTAAGTCTCTGAAGAAAGCACACTCTACTTCCTTCAGCAGCCACCAACTGGGAGTGGAGCTTCAACTAGGGGTAGGATTTCATGAGCATCTCCTTCATGCATGCTGAGAACTTGGGCACTGAGAAGAGCTAGAACATATGTGGGTCATACCCATGCATTCATATCATCTTTAGTTTGCCTGTGCAACATACCTGTCATGTTCCTGAACTATTGTTTCAACTCAGAGATCTGCTAATCTGGACCTTACAATCTTTCCATCCCTTCTTCTATAGTGAACCCTGAACCTTGAGGGAAACAGGTATGCTATGTCTCATTTAGAGCCTCATCCAAAGTCTCCGATTCTCTATATGTTATTGAGATTTATGTCTCAATATTAATTACCGTCTACAGCAAAAATGTTCTTCTCTGATACGGATCAAGAGAAACACTATTCTGTGGCTATTAATAAGGCTTAGTACTATGTCCATCTAGCAGAATAATACTATTGAGTTTTCCCCTATGGTCTCAGATGTAGTAGCTACATCTATTGTCATATCACCATGAAAATAACCAATCTCCTCAGATTCTGGAAGTTAAGTAGGGTCATGCTTGTTAGTACTTGGGTGGCAGACTTAACTAGCCAAGGTTTTTGACCTAGTTAATGGTACCACACATTAATTCTGTCTTCTGAATGTAGTCTTAAGTTCAGTCAGAAAGTGGAAGGTTGGGTACTATCATAACATTCAGGCCAGTATTACAACAAAGGACATATTTTTCCATGCCAATTATTATTGTAGGGTTCACAGCTGTGTAAGATTGTTGATTACATTTCTCCCCTAGTATCATGTACAGAAATATTGAACACTATGAAAGGTAGCAAGAAGTCATAAGGCATCACAGTGTGTATCAGCTGGATTCTTCCAAGCTTTATGACTTGAGTATATGTTGTTCTTAAGCAGTGGGACCTTACCACCAAATTCTGAGGTATGAACAAGAGTAATGTTTTACTTTAAGCAGCCTTTGTTTGAGGAGGAATTGATATCGGATTACAAGGCAGCTTGATTTTACTCCCCCCCACACACTCTCACAGGTTAAATTGTGATATCCCTTTTTGTTGTTACTGTTGTTTTGTTTCTCTTTTTGAGACAAGATTTCTCTGTGTAACAGCCCCAGCTATCTTGGAACTAGCTCTTGTAGACCAGGATGGCCTCAAACTCACAGAGATATGCCTGCCTCTGCCCCCAGAGTGCTGGGATTAAAGGTGTGTAACACCACTACCCAGCTTCAGATATCCCCTTTATGCTCCTTCTTCTACCCTTCCTTTCTATCTGACACATCATTTAATATCTTCTTCGTTATTATCTCCCTTTTTCTCTTCAAGTCTTCAGTACATTTTTTTTAACTCACCTGCAGTCCTTTACTAGTTACCAGCCTTCTTTAGTTACCCTAAAATAGACCATTTAAATTTAATCATCCCATTATGAGGGAATTCCTTTAAAAACCATTCTGTTAGTATAGGGTGTAAATTTGTGTCTGCATGTGGTGTGTGAAAATTCAAAGCTAGAATTCATATATGATAGAGAACATGCAATATTTCAACTCTTATCTTCCACGCTTAAATTTTATAAATCATAATTTCTGTTCCATTAGTTTACATATGGATTTTGTTTTCTTTGCAGCTGAATAATATTTTTATTATTTGTTCATAAATTTGTGGATATCTAGACTGTCTAGGTATAGTAGGGAGAACAAAAATGAACATCCATGTACAAGTATCTGTGTAGTAAGATTTTGTACCATTTAGGTCTAAGTGTCTAAGTGATATAGATGGATCATAAAGCCATATTCCTAACTTTTGAGGTAATTTCACACTGCTTGCCAAAGAAGCTTCTGATTTTGCACCATCAACAAGAGTGAATAAGTTCTCCACATTCATATTGGAATTTATTATTGGTTTTGTTGCTGTTGTATCTTGGTCATTTAAGTTATGCAAAACTGAGTTTCAAAAAAGTTTTAATTTGATTTGTTTTTCCTGGTGGTTAAGGACTGTGAACATTAAAAAAATATCCCAAAACTATTTCCTGTCATTGGTACTTGTGAAATGGGGAAAAAACGACTTATTAACCTTTCCTAGTTCTTCTTTTGAGAAGTCTGTTTAATTTTATGCACCAATTTTTAATTATTTCATTTCCTTGAGGTGTTTTGTTTTATTTTTTATAGGTGTTGTGTATATGCCTAGCCTAGACACTTTCATACTGTCAAACGTAAAGCTGATATAGATATTTTTATATTCAGTAGGCTGTCTTTTCACTTGAATGATGGTGCTTTTGCTATACAGAATCTTTTTAGTTTCATACGTTCTCATTTATCAATTATTGGCCTTAATTCTTGTACTATAAGTGTCCAATTCATAAAGCCCGTTCCTGTGCCTATAATCAAAAGAGTTTATTGATTATCTCCTCCAAAAACCTCAGGGTAGTAGGTCTTTTGTTGAGATACAGTCTAGTTACAGACATGCAGTTCCTAGTGTTTTACTGTTGTATGAGGAGAGCGGCTAGCTTAACCCTTGAAATAACCACACAGAAACTGAATTAATTAAATTACTGCCTGGCCCATTATATCTAGCCTCTTCTTGGCCAACTCCCACATCTTGATCTAACCCATTTCTATTAATCTGTGTTCACCATGAGGCCATGGCTTATGGGGAAGATTCAGCATGTCTGACTTTGGCGACTCCATGGCAGTTCTCTCTGCCTGCCTTCTTTCTCCCAGCATTCAGTTCTCTTTTCCCTGCCTATCTAAGTTTTGCCCTATCAAAAGGTCAAGGCAGTTTCTTTATTCAACCAATGAAAGCAACACAAATACAGAAGGACCTCCTTCACCATTTTACAGAAAAAGTCAGCATTGTTCAAAGCTTTTCAATTTAATATGTTTTATGGAAGATTAGGAAATTGATACATTAGTCACCATCATGTAGTGCTTTCTTTTACTACAAAAAGAAAAAAATAAGAATTCGCAGAGCAATCAAATAGCATATACACTGGTTTATAATATAAATTGTTTGATTTCTAAGGTAGACAGGAACAGTGCAACACTTTTATTATTTTTTGAGCTCATAATACATTTGTCCCTTGTTTTTTCTTCCTCAAAATCCTCCCATATACCCATCCTTGTTAACTTTCAAGGTTGTAACTATGGCTTTCATTAGTTGTTGTTACAAGCATGAATGTGTATGTGTATACACACACACACACACACACACACACACACACACACGTATTCCTAAATGTAACTTGGTAAGTCTGAATAATGTTACTTGTATGCTGTATGTGTATTTTCATGGCTTATCAATTGGTACTGGATAACTAAACAGGACATCTCTTAAAGGTTATTATATAACTATGGTCTTCCTACATGGCAGAGGACAAACGCTGATTTAATTTTTATGCTTTAATAAACAATCTCACACCCACATTCGAAATCAAAATTCATGATATATCATCTCTGAATCTCATTCTTTCCTCTCACAAAGATTTTCCTGCCTCTGCCTCCCTAGTGCTGGGATTAAAGGTGTGCACCACCACTGCCCAGCCTTTTTTAAATTGCATTATTGCTTGACCTATTAGCTTAGACTACTTATTAGCTAACACTTACATCTTAAATTAACCAATTTCTATTATTTTATATTTTACCATGAGGCCCATGGTTTGCCCTTAAGGTTTCCTGGCATCTGTCCCCTTTGGCAGCTACATGGATTTCAATTTTCATTCTTATAGAATGAAGTAATTGTCTTCTGACTTGTATAGCATTGTTGGTAGAGTTAGCTGTCAATATTTTTCCTCAGCATGTAAAATAAGTAATGTGGTAGTAGAAAAGCATATGGGACAAACCTCCCTGGGAATAACTCTCTACACTTGTTTCAGTTGTTGGGTTTAGTGAAAAAAGCCTTGTTTTTAGATCTGTTAGTCCTACTATAGGGTTTGCACTGGAATAAACAGTCCTTATTTGTTATTTTTGACAAAGACAATAAGGTTATTTTCTCCAGAAAGGAAGTGTAAAAAGTATTAAGCAAAGCTTAAACATAGGTTTATAAGGAAACAGTATGTTAGTCAGAGCATTTAAGATACTAAAAGTATACAAAGGTTTGTATTTATATGAGTAAAAAAGTTTCCAGGTACTTACTGGTGGTGCACACCTTTAATCCCAGCACTCAGGAGGCAGAGACAGGAAGATCTCAAAATTCCATGGCAGCCTGATCTAAAGATTGAGTTCTAGGACAGCCAAGGTTACATAAAGACCCCTTTTTTCAAAAGTTTAATAGAAATTTAAAATATAATTCCTTCCCATTTTGGGTGTTTGTAATTTCATGTACTTTAATTTTTACATAAAGTATTTGATGATAGAGGAAAGATATAAGGCTGAAGATGTGGTTCAGTGGGTTAGACAGATTGCTCTTCTTGCATAGAACTAAGATACAGTTCCAGGCCCCCACGTGGTAGCTGACAACCACCTCTTTCTGGATAATCCAGTACAATATCCTGGCCTCTGTGGCAACATGGCATAAATGTCATGTACATACAACCATATATACAAGCACTTATATATATTAAAAAAGGAAAAAATATCCAAGTAGTATATGCTAAGAAAGTACTCTAAGTTATCATTTTCAATGCAATAGAGAATTTGATTTTAATTTATGGGTATTTTATTTACACTATGATTTGAAGCTACAAATGTATTCGTGTGTGTGTGTGTATGTGTGTGTGTCCAGGAATGTGCTCAATAACACTTCAAGAACTTTAGGACATTGATATTAAAAGTAAGAATTTGCAAAGTTTGTGGAAAAAATAGAAAACTGTGTAACTTATCTTGTTTTTATGAGAACACTTGCATTTTTTGTAACTCCTTGGAGATATATGTAATATTAGATAAAATGGCATGAAAATCCTGAGCATATGTGTTTTGAAAGTGATAATGACTACTGAGAGTATGCCCTACTCAACAATGGATTATGGCTATTACCTTATCCTTTTACAGATGACAAAAATTCTACCATGTAATAAATTACACGATGTAATAGCTCCTATGAGGCATTTGAGGTGGGAAAGCTGATTGTAGCAAGGGAATCTCTACATTGTCCTTATAAGTAAGATGTTGATAATATTTTAATAAGCACAATATCCCAATAAAATATACTGAAAACAACAAAATTATAAAGTTTATCATCATCTTTGGTTTTTTACTGAGCAGTTTTGGACCGTAATAGTGAAGTCATGCACATTTATCAAGCTCTATCAAAAACTAGAAGACTGACAACCAAATATTTCATAATTTTTAGAAGAAATTCAATTAATTTGGACAAAGACACACTTCCAATAATTTTAAAAGCATAATACATTTTCTGTTTTATGAATTGGCTCATAGTAAAATTCTCTTAAGAATTTGCCAAATATGAGCTTATCATGAAAATATAATTAGCTTGTGTATCTCTGAAAAGAGTTCCTAAATCCTTGATGGCAGCCACATTTTTAGAATTGTCAAAGCTTTGGAAATATAAGTAGTCAGAAGGCGATGCTGCTACTAATTGTAGTAATCTGTGATAGGATATTAAGTTAAAAGCCATTCAGTTGATAAATAATGGAATATATTTCTTCTGTTGTTTGTATTTGTATTCAGTGATGGAGATGGCATGTATTCCATATACAGATTTACCTTGTATAATAATAAAAAGGAATTTAAAAACTCATAAGATAAAGCCTGTAAAAATTACAGGACAGAAGGGGTAGGGGCACATGGATTCTCACACCTAGCTGAGGAACTGTTGGTATTTTTCACAAAATGCTTTTATTGTGTTGAGATATGTTCCGTGTAGCCCTATGTTCTCTAGAACAGATATCGTGAAGGTGCTTAGGGTTTTGTTCAAGTTTTTTTTTCTGTGTCTGTTGAGATGATAAAGTAAATCTTTAAGTTGACTTTTATACCTTATCATATTTATCGATTTTCACATGTTGAAATACCCATGCATTCCAATGATAAAGCCTCTTAGTTACTGTCAACAATCTTCATGAGGCCTATCTGTATTGTGGTCTTTCTAATTTTAAAGGCATCCACATAGAGTATAAATTTTGCTTTTAGCTCTGCTTTCAATGTGTTCCAAGGGTTTTATTTGTGGTGTTTTTCCTTTCCATTTAGTTGTGGGAATTTTTTTTATTTCTTTCATGATTTATTCTTTGAACTGCTCATTATTCAGTAATGAGTAGTTTAGTCTCCATGAAATTTTGTGTTTACTAGAGATTTATTTGCTATAACTTTTGCATTTTACTGCATGTGGTCAGATAGGATACAAGAACTTATTTCAGTTTATTTGAATTTGCAAAGATTTGTTTTGTGTTCCATGATGAGTTCTATTTTAGGACATTTTCCCTGTGATATTGAGGAAAATGTATATTCTTTGGAGCTTGGGTGGAATATTCTTTAGGTATTTGCAAAGTCCATTTGATGTAAGATAACAATTAATTCTGATGTTTCCCAGTTTATTTTTTATCTAGATCACATGTCTATAGGAGAAAGAGGGACACTGAGCTCTGTCATTATTAATTAAGTGATGTTAATCTATGTCATTACATCCACTAGTGCATTTTTCTTATAAGAAGAAAACAGATGAACTTTGTCTCTTGATCCATTTAGTCAGCCTGAGACTTTTGATTGGAGAATTGAGATCATTGATATTTAAAGATATTATTGCAATATGTGTTAATTTCAGCCACTGTGTTGTTGCTTTTGATGTTTTTTGTATTCTCAGTGATACATGTATTAATTAAAAAATAACAGAAGAGCTAGTATTCCCATATTTCTTGGCCCCTAGTCCTATGGTTGCAGTGCAGCAGCTTCCTAAGTCAGTATAATTTTCTGAATTAAAAAGGAGTAAGGTTTTCTTTTTTGCTTTTTCTATTTCTTCTGTAAATATGTTTTTCTTAATATAAAAGGCTTCACTGTCTAAGCTCTTCTTCCTAACATGGGGTTGCTTGTACACCACAAAATAACCACCATCTTTACTTTATTCAAATACCATGCCATTTCCCTTCTCTTCTCAGTTCTTTTACATGTAGATTTCAAAATTTGAAGTTTATCTGCCCATTTTTAAAAAAAAAATCTAATAAAATTGTCCTCAAGTTCCCATTGTAGTGTTCTATTAAATAATTTTATTCATGAAACTGAGGACTCCAAGAAGGAGCCATGACTTCCTCAGTATGATAACTTTGGTATATACGAATAGTATTTATTACATTATTTGTTTATTTAATATGTGCACATATATTTTTTACCAAGACACCGATTTTCAGAAGTATCTGTCTCATCTGTAGTAGAACTTGGACTCTAGTCTAGTTCACCCTGGTATTCATGCTCTTCCTTTACATTTTTGTAACAGCTGCAAGGACCCCAAATGAGGGAGACTTTATGTGTATTTGCTCTGAAATATGTAGACAATATTGAGGGTGGATTAAAAATGACTATCTTGGCAGGGACTTGTAGGGTTTATTAGGCTATAGGGAACTTAGATTAATTTCCTAACATGTAACAACAACATCGTCATGAATAGGGCAAGCTGTCCTTGGAAGGTAGAGCTAGAGTTGCAAGAAATGTAGAACACATCATTTTTCTGGGTGAATTCAGGAAGCATAGATTTGAATAAACTTCGTATTGATTCATAAGCTTGACACTTTTTGTAAAAGTTCAGTAAGATTGTACTGGTTCATCATTCTACTCTACGAAATGAAGACATAAAAATGGAACTGAATCTAATATCGACTCTACTACTACAACCACTGTCATGTTTATGTTCTCTGCGTAGAGTGTGTTTTCAGAAGAATTTATAAGACTTATCCTTACTAAAAAGGATGCTCAAGTTTGTATCATCATCTGTATTATCATTTGTGTTATTATTTGTTTTCAGTCCTTAGTATTCAGGAAAAGTGTTGGTAAATCTCACAATAATGGAACCAAATAGATGGATATACACTCAACTCCATCAAAGACAATTTTATAATAAGATCCATAGAAAATTACTTTTGTTATGATGGATTAATTATCATATTAGTCACATGTATTATCCCAAATCTTTGATATGGTAAGTCATAAAATACTGTAAATATGTTGTGGTGATGCTAAGTCAAAATTAAGACTATTAAAAATTAACTCTTTAGTGAGATGCACCATTACTTTAACTGATGTTGTTTCAGGTTGACTTCTTCCTGTAATCACAGTCCACTTATTTTACAAAACATTTTTACATAAAATCTCACCAGAAAATTGTCACTGAAAGTGATTTAGATCATTGACAAAAATTCACAGGACGATGAAGATATGCAAGCAACATTACCCCTTTCATAAAACACCAAGACAGGGAGACCATGCTCCTTCATGCTTAGCCATTAGTGCTTCATTTATTCACCCTTGTAGGAAGGAAATAAAATATTTCAATGTCCGAAAGATGTAAATCCAAACACAAATTATATCAGGAATTAAACCAATATTAGGAAACACATATATCCATATTTAAAGCACAATATTCTTGCTTGAATAGATCAAAACAAAAACTGAACTTATCAAAGCTAAATTACTTAGAATCATCTCAATCCATATGCTAGTTTTAGGTGTCATTTGCTTATTGATTTACCTGAATGCTGTTTTCATAAATTAAAAATTCTGATACTGAAACCTTAGGTATTTTGCAATTAAATAAATTAGAGACTTACTCTGTAGCCCAGGATAGGTTGGAACTCACTGTTTGTCTCTGACAGGTCTTCAGCTAATGAAGTTTTCCTACCTAAGCCTCCTATGAGCTGTAATTATAGGCATGAATCACACATTGGATTTAACTGGCTTTTTAACTCTTGCTTATTTATAAATTTGAGAGTATTCACTTAGGCTAATCCATTGTTTTTCAGTGGAACCAGAGAATTTGGCTGTAAATTAAACTCGATAGACATAGAACATTCAATATGAACTAGGAATTCTAATAATCATTATGGATACACAGATGTATCCAAACTTAAATACAATAATGTCCCAATAAACCCTTCTATGTTTAAAATGCATTTAATGCACCCACCCCACGCAATATGCTAGTTAAGTAACACAGGTGTGCATCCTTGTGAACTTCTGCTTGACTGGGAGATAAGACTGCAATTGCTCTGTCCCCTGTGAAGGTCTTTCCTCATACTTCCTGTTCTGAAAAAGATCACACCCCAAACTGTGAAGCCATTTACTGACTGTGCATGGCTTCCACAAAAGTTGCAGAAAATGTATTTTAAAGTGTTACAACTTTGTTAATGTTTATATTATAAACAAGGTTATAAGTACTCTTATGGATCTTAGAAATATATTTTTAACTGGTTATATGTTTTGTGTCAAGATATACATAAAACAACTAAAAGTGAGAATTTAATCACAATGAGAAATGTATAGTACATCAAAACGTTTAAATTTTGTATTTTGTGCCTTTTTGGGGGGTTGTGCATACAAATACATTGCCTGAAGGGACTAGAAGAGAGTATCAGAGCCCTTGAAGTCAAAGTTACAAATAATTGTGAAGCAATAATGTGTTGGTTATAAGAACTGGATTTGGGGATTCGGGAAGAATGCTGCTTTTAATGGCTGAGTCTTATCTTTAGTCCCTATCATGGGTTCTTATATCAGATTATTTATCTACTGCTTTTCATAGAAATCTGACAATTATACCCATTGTTCTAGCCATTAGTACTGTGCATGCATGTATATCATAGTTGAGAATAAAGAGCTGGACTTATATAAGACTGTAAATTGCTAGTTGCTAGGAATGAAATCAATTATCCAAAAAGAAACTAAACTAACTTGGGAGATATTGAGATGACAGTATATGTATGATATACTAACAACAAATCTAGAAATAAAAGGCCCTATATCACCAAATGCTTATTGTATAGCTGCTAATGTTCTGGATTCTTTCCTGGAAATATTATTACTCTGGGTTTAGCAGTGTCTTTTCAAAATTCAGATGTTGAATTACAACCTCTAGAATTAAGCAAAAACTACCAGTTCAACACTTTTGAAGATTCATACTTTTTATTTAAAGATTCATCCAAATTGAGATTATATGCAATCATATTGATCAACTCCACAAGTCATTGTAGTTCACGGAGCAGTATGGTAGGCAATTTTATCATCCTGTCTGTGTTTCGTTATGGTTTGGATCGTGATCCCTTGGAGTTTCCAAGAATGAAAGCCATCTCATTCTCACTGCAACATGTGATTCTGGCTTTTGTTTCAGGGAATTCTACCACTGATACTGTGCTCTGTGTACATGCAAAGGTAGTGAGGATCTGGGGGCAGGTCAGACATTCACATGGTGTCACAGAGTTGGCCTCTACGTGTCTTAGTTTTACCTGTGTCATCTACAAATTCCTTGGACCCACTGTGGGCTCTTCCAGGGAACAGTGTGAGATGAGTAGGTGAGCAAAGAAGCCTGGCTCCTCTCCCTCCTTCTACTTACTGTTCCCTCCTGTCAAGTGTTCTACTAGCGTAAAAGATCCTTCTGTCTCTGTGTTGCTTTCATCGGTTAATAAAGAAACTGCTTTAGGCCTGTTGATAGGGCAGAACTTAGGTAGGTGGCAAAAATAAATGGCATGCTGGGAGAAAGGAGAGAGTCAGAGAGAGACGCCATGAATCTGCCCGAGACAGACGCTGCGAATTTTACCTGGTTAAGAATTAGCAAATAAGAAGTTAGAGCTAATGGGCTAAGCAGTATTTTAATTAATACAGTTTCTGTGTGATTATTTCAGAGCTAAGCTAGCCGGAAGGCCTGGACAAATAAGCAGGATCCTCTCCTTGTAACATCTACTTATACATGAGCCCTCATTTTGAGAGCTATCTTTGGAGAAGACACAAAAGAACATGCTGATATTTACTAGGTACTTAAATGACAGATTACTTTTGGACCTACCAAAGAAAATGTGATGTTCTTTTCTCTGAAAGTGAAGGTCATTCACAAAATGGACACCAATTTTCAGATAGTGCATTATAATGAATATTCTTCTACAGGTGCATCACCCAGGTGTTGGCTCTTTCTTTAATGCATTTCTGCCACACACACACACTTTGCTGTTCTAAATGATCTTTCACTTTGATGCTCTTTATACAATTTTGCCATCAAAATTTCATAGACTTCAATTTCACACCAACTTCTATTATTTTTATTAAGCCATTCCACATTTTTTCTGTGAAATGCACAATTTGTTTAGTGCTCACCTGAACTCCAGAATTGCATTATTTGCTGTCTGTATTTACCTTTAAATTTAATAAGTGGGATTTCTGTGTTACCTAGACTGCTAAGTTGTAAACTATATAAACACAAGGAATAATTTCAATGTGGGTCTCCACTTCAGATACCCAAAACTATTGTATATTTATATATGTCTATGCCCTATTAACACATTTCAAGTGTATATAATTTTATAAATACTACCACATATAGAATCTGTAGAACTACAGTAAACAGAATGTGTTTCTTCAAAGATTCAGTATTTCTTAACTGTTTCATTACTGGTATTATATGATCATCTAATAGAAAAATGGATAATCTTTAATTGTTTATAATCATTATAAAGTTGTTGTTGGACAGTGTTTGTGTAGAAATCCTCAATTCTTCTGCACTGGTAATAAAATGTTTACAGTGTCCATTCGTGTGCCACGTAGGCTGTGTTTTAAATGCCTTTTCTTTGATTTTTCATATTACTGCTTGGTTTCTTTCAAACCATTTTAAAACACGTGCTGCTGATTCTGAATCAACCTGCTTCTCTGTGTCTTGGAAAGTCTTCATTTTGACAGATATTATTTATGGGCATGGAGTTCTGTGTTGACATATTTTTCCTGAGTTTTGAAGCTGCAGTTTTCCTATTATCTCACTCATATTTTCACATTTTCCCCCACAGCAATTGTGCTGCCTTCATTACTAATTGTGTATTTTAACATTTGGGGCTGCTTTAGTTTTAAGAGGTTGTACGTAATATGACTGAGCTGTGAATGACTAGTTTTCTTAGGGTTTCTTAGATGTGAATTCAATGAGCTCACTGAACATCTTTATAGTACAATATTTCGAAAATTTTTGGTAACACATGTAAGCTGTGATTCCAAGTATTTTGGGAAACTTGGAATTACTACACTGTTTGTGGATTATATACAGAATTTTGCTTACTCTGTTTTCCTTTTATTTATTTTATATAGATTTATACTATGTCTTCAATAATTTTTCCAATTTAATATCTGCTACAAATTCACTTAATGAAATTGATTATTTTTATTTCATGTTTATCTCAAATATTTGGTGTTATGACTTCATGATTATCACACAACTTTCTGAATTATAATAAGCACATATAAGCTGCAGAAATGGTATAGAAGAAAATACAATTCAAAGTTACTTGGATATAGTATCTCTAAGAATCTTAACTTTATGTATGTTATAAAGGCAATGGGATGATTCTCTGTACAATACAAAAACAGTTTTGTAAACTTTTCACAATTTGTTAGGAGTCCAAAAGTTATATAAATCCTATTACTTTTTAATCTTCTATATACTACATTTGTAAAATAAGTAGATATATTCATTTAATATAGAAAAAGTAATAAAGTTGACTAATAAGGAATGTCATAAGATGATTTACTATATATAATTTGCCCATCACACACATCTGTTTAATATTTGTAAATTCAGTGAAATAAATATAAAACTATAGTTAAAACTTTATATATTCCCATGTTAAAAAGTAATAAATGACATGGATAACTTTTAAAAGTTTAAAAGTTTCATCTAAACCAAACACTGAAATAATTAAGAAAATAATTACTAATTACTAATATGAAGCAATTACACAGCAGTATAAATTAAAATATCCTACATGTGTGAAGTATTTGTGAGGATATGTGTGTTCTACGTAAATGCAGTACCACTTTATATGAGTAATTTGATCATGAGCAGAGCCTGGTGTCAGTGTGAGAGGTAGCCGAAGCACCAAACACACAAATACTGTATTTGGAATTTCTGCCCATAGCTCTAATATTTAACACTGTCCCATTAGATGTCCACATCATTGCACTTCCTCTTCAGATTTTGTTCTCCCAAGCAATCCTTCTGTTTAACTCAGTGACTGTTTCATAGCTTTATTTTGGTGGGAGAGATGCAAAATATACATACCTCCTCACCCCAACAGGAAACCCACCACAGACCAAAACCACCAAAGTCTATCTTCAGAACCAATGAACTGTAATAGGGTTTACTCACAGGAAGACAGGGGAGAGCGACTTACAGGAGCAAATACGACTCAAAGACAGCATCACCAAAGCCCATGACAGCATGGCATACCATGAAATAATCACTCAGAAACTACATTATTTGCAATACTGTTTGGCCAATATCTTAAGCATATTTCTGGCTAACTCTTACATCCTAAACTAATGCATTTCTGTTAATCTGTGTATTGCCACACAGCTGTGTCTTACTGGCAAGGTTCTAGCTGGCAGCTTATGTCTTTCCTCTCTGGTGGCTACATGGCGAATCCCTGACTCTGCCTTCTCTCTCCCAGCATTCAGTTTAGTTTTCCCTGTACAGACCGAAGACAGTTTTTTTTATTAAGCAATGGTATTCACAGCATACAGAGGGGAATCCCACATCACCCCAAGACCAAGTTCTTCTGGCCAGAAAAAAGAACTTCAAAAATGTTTAAAAATAAGTTAACTTTTGCCCTTTTGCATAGCTATCTGTTAAACATGAGATGAGACTGATTCTAGCTTTATCACAGATTGTGAACCACTTCTATTCTACTCACAAGGGTGAATGGAAACAGCAGCAACTGGGAGGATTTCATACTTATATTTTTCAGGTAGAGTTCATATGAGAAAAATCTTAAACCATAGTTTCATATTGTTAAACTACCATTTTGTAATGAAATACAATGTATATTAAGTATCTTTGATCCTGTGATAAAAATGCTGACTTGACTGAACACATGATCTGGTGGGATCTGAATACACATTTTTTAAAGACTAAGACACTTTGAAAGTGGCACGCCATCTTTGAAACCCCCCAGAAAATAGACAGCACCTGATCTGTAGATCCTATAGGCCCATGTATACTGTAGAAAGTTTGATTGTAAAGATCAGTATGATGCATGTTTATTACAGCGGCTCGATATAAGGAGGGTTCTGTGGGTGCCACGAGAAGTTGGATAAACAACTGTTAATTCTTGGGTACAATCAAGAGAAATAACAAATCCAGATCCTGTGTGAATGAATAGAATTCTAGGTTTAAGAACCTGCAAGTGACAATCACCGTTGGGTTCTAGGACAGAACAGATCCTACTGGACTTACAGAATTCTGCTATTTTCTGTCCTTTGTTCATAGATTTGCATTAGAAGTTATACTGTCTTGCTAGGAGGGGTGGTGCACCCCTTTACTCCTAGCACTTGGGGAGCAAAGGTAAACAGATCTGTAAATTCAAGATCAGCCTGGTCGACATAGAAATTTTTACACCAGCAAGGCCACACAGTGATACCTTGTCTCTAAATATATAAACGTTACACCATCTAATATTTGTGAAACAAATTATGTTTGAAAATGTCAAGTATACTTTGAAATGTTTAATTGTTGTAAAGAGCCATAGATCTTACATTAATGAAGTAAAGATCACATAAGATATTGACTATCAAATTATTTTGTTGCTGGAAAGTTATTTGACAAAAGACATTGATCCTGTTAATTCCAAAGCAATATGTAAAACATTTAAAATTTAATGATGGACCAACAATGACTAATGTCACAAAAGGGAAAGGGAGAAGTTTGCACTTATGATTTCTACATCAGTTGATCCCAAGATAAATATCAACCACATGTGATTGGAACTAAGTATATACAATTACCAAGAAGTCCAATTAATTACTGCAACTCAATGAGACTTTCTTGTACCTAAATAATCATCTCAATGGACCCAAGGTAAGCTTTTAATATGATGTGATATGATGTTTGTCTTTAGGTTTATGATCATCAGAGGTACTTGATTAAAAGAATGAGCTATAAAGTTTAGCTACAGTTGAAGGCCCTGGCAGTCATGTGCAGAGACATACTGAAATCACAGGTGTCAATCAGTCCATATCTGTGACAGTGGGGTACTTGGTACTGGATGCAGCAAAGGGCTTGGAGCATTTTCTTGTCATTGGGTACAGCTGTAAACACTGTCTTACATCCTTGAGAAATAAGTTTCAGATTATTCTCCACAGGGTTGCTGTGGAGAGATGGCCTGCTGACCTCGCTTTGCCGCTCACTGTGCCTGCATTACTCATGTCTGTCACTCATAGAATACGTGACATAAATAACTTAAAGGAGGAAACATTTATGTTATCTCTTATCTTCAGAGACTTCAGTACCTGTTCATTGAGCCCAGTTTCTTAGGACAATAGTGCATGAGAGAGGAAACCATTCACCTCATAAGAGCTAGGAAACACAGTCAGAGACAAGAAAGATCCAGGGCAGACTACTGTTGACCAAGGTTTCAGTCCCACCAGGCCCCGCAACCATTCAGTCCCAAAGAAACACACAGATGCCCACATTAATTATGAACTTGTTAGCCGATTACTTCAGGCTTTCCTTTTAACTAATTCTTACATCTTACATTAAATCATAATTCTTGTCTGTGTTAACCACGTGGCTTGATACCTTTATCAGTGAGGCGTTCTCAACTTGTTTCTTCTGCATCTGGGTGACAACTGAAGACTGAGCGTTTCCTCTTCCCAGAATTCTCCTGTTCTGGTCTCTCTACCTATACTTCCTGCCTGGCTACTGGCCAATCAGCATTTTATTAAACCATTACAAATAACAAATCTTTACAGGATAAAAGACCATTGTCCCACAGCACTCCCCATCCCCTTTTTTCAAAACAAGAACTCGAAATCGACTCTCCTTTGTTTAGCTCTTTTTCCAAACCATTATCTATAATAACTTGTAACCAACATTCTAAACAAGGGAAAACATCCATAGACTACCAATATGGACATGGTCCTAAAGAACCACTCTCTTCAGATAGACCCCATGTTCAAAGTTTTTCTAACCTCCCAGCATAGTCATAATAACTAGGGAATAATTCAATCCATGAGTATATAGAAAACCTTTCCTACTCAAGCTGAAACTGCTCCCTTTAGCTTATTTCTCCATAACTCTCTTAACCTCTGTCCTAAAAGAAAAGAAAAAAGAAAGGATTTGTTGGGATTTTTTGTATTTAAAAAATACACAGCCTGATAGCTTTGGATGATCTGATTGCTTTGTGAATATTTATTAAATTATAAAATGGTTAAGACTGATTGTGTTTATTAGTCTTTGTTAGTTAGACAATAATTATCATTTAAGATGCATTTGAAGAAAAACATAAACATCTATATTAAGTAAGAAACTGTAGAAGGCTGGGGAAAATTTAAACCAATAATGATTACCCATAAAAATAGGAGTGAAATGTTTTTTGATAAAATTAAAAGCTGAATGATCTAATACATTAAACACCTCCAGAAAATGCTTCAGTTGAAAGAATGGTAAATCTACTTCATAATAAGTATTTGGCAAGGGAGGCAGATCAGCTAAAACAGTAGTTTATATTTACTTTGCCTTGTCCAACATTTCCTCCTACTTGGAGATATTAAATAACAAATTTCCAAAATTAGAGAAAGATTACATATGAACATGTATTACTGTTTAAAGTCAATAAAAATTCACAGAAACAATGTTCAAGTATTTATGTCTCTCAACAAAAGCACAGAACACAGTTATATAGTCATATACTTACCAAAAATACAACTTCAATATTACACATAATTTGTAAGCATAAGACAGTGCCTGCAGAAAATTTATAATATTTGTGAGCTTAAAATGTCAAAGAGAAATAGTATATTTAAAGAGAAAACAAAATATTGTTGTCTCCAGAGTCTGTTTCAAGGTCGGGGCATTCATCAGCAAAGACATACCCATACCTGGCCTTGTACAAGGATTGAAAACCCAACTTTTTTGTGCTATGTAGCATTCCATTGTTAAGTGAGTTCTGATTACCACAAAACAGCTTCTGGGAGCAAGTTTGGCATTATCTAGAATCAGAAGCAAAATATGTAATTTCAATTAAAATAGGGCAAAGAGGGAAGTCTTATGAACTCTGATACACACCTAGGCTTCTGAACCAGGAGGGAGTGGTAGGACCTTATGCGAAGATTAAACTCTTTATCAGTCTAACACATGGAGGCTCTCATATACAGGTGCTACTATGCTTAGTACTCTGATCTGCATTCAGTGTAACACCCACAAAATGTTGAGTATTGTGAGCACTGAGAACACAGTGTGTATCCTGCAAAAGATGCTGGGAGCTGGGTATGCAGAGTCATATTTTCAAAAAAATATCGTAAAGCACAGCACAAAAAAATTCTGTCATGAGCTACTAATCACAGGTCTGACAAGTTTCTGCTCTAAGTTCATGGGGCATGGGGGTGGGGTGGAAACAGGAACAAGACAACCCCAGCCTCCACACTCTGCTTCACAATACTGAGACATTTGCCCCACCAAAGCTTCAGTGTATGCCTGTATCCTCCTCTCATCCCATCATTTGGATTATTGCATCGAGTAACAAACAATCTACAAAGTGTAATGATTCTCTGAACTCAGTACAGACTCAGTCAAATAGACTCTGCACCAGTGTTTGCATGGCTGGGCTTTCCTGGCTGCTCCCCCATGATTATCACCCTCTGCTTCTCCGGTTTTTTACAAGGTGCTACTACCATCCATTCCCCTTCACTGATCTTGTTACCAGCAGTGCATCCATGCCTAAGCATCTCTTTTTTTAAAAACAAACAAACAAATAAACAAAACAAAATGAAAACCCAAGAAAAACACAAAATAGGAAAAGATAAGACAATTAACAGGGTATTATTACAAAAAAAGTCTACAAAAATATTAATGAGCTCATTCTCTGTTAACGTCTAGTGAACATAAGACCTGCCCTGAAGTTTGGTTAGTAGTCACACTGGCTACAGTCAGACTACACAGATGAAAACTAATTTTTCATTTGCCAGTGAATATCAATTGCAGTTAAGTCCTTACTTAGGAGGTGTTTCCCAGTTCCACTTCCTTTTCGCAGTGCTGGGACCTGGACTGGTTGAATCTATGCAGACCCTGGGTGTGATGCCACAGCCTTTGCGAATTCATACACGCATCAGTCCTGTTGTGGCAGCCTATCCCTCTGGGTCTTAGAGTCTTCCTGACTTCTCTTCTGCATAGTTCCCTGAGCCCATAGGGGAGAGGTTTAGTGAAGACATCCCATCTATGACTGAAAGACCCAAAGTCTCTCACTTTCTGAACAATGCATAGGTTAGGTCTCAGTGGTAGCTCCCATCTATTGTAAAAGAAGCTTCTCTATTGATGGGTCAGCAAGTCACTGATATATCAGTAAAGGAGAATGTTGTTAGGAGTCACTTTATTTCTGTGTTCCTTCAGCAGAGTAATATCTGTAGATTTTAGCCTAGACCAATGGCCTATACAGTCCTAAGATTTTTACCTCCCTAGCAGTGTCTCTTGGAGTGAGCCATGAGTCCAACCAGAGAGCAGTTGGTGGCTTCCACAACATTTGTGGCACTATTGTAATTACGTATTTCACAAACACAACACTGTTGAAGGTGATAGCATCCATAGCTAGGTTGGTGGGAAAGTCTCTTCAATACCGTAAGCAATAATTAGTAGAGTGAAGGCTCTAGTTAGGCACCAACCTTACTCTTCCATCTTGGATGAGATATATAACTGTTGTCTTCAGAAATAGGGTATAGCCTTCAATTTGTAGAGAGTAACTAATAGCCTTGGCAATACACAGACGTGTGTTGGGGTTTCCATGGTGCTCTTTTAAGCACCAACTCAGCTACGTGTCATCCATTCCTGGCATTGGAGGCTTCAATTGGTGGCATAAAGTGTCTAGTTGGGGCACTGTCTCTCCCATTACTTTGTGGCTCCATTTGTATTCCTTTCATATATGAATATTTTAAGGAAGCTTCTTCAGTTACAGGTTCACATATGGCTGCCCTTCCAATAGCCATTAGTGTTAGTTATCCCTCCCCATATTTCCTCTCCACCATTGCCTTCCAATTTAATCATCCCATTGTAGTGCACCCAAGCCTCTCTGCAGAAATCTATTTTATTGCTTCTTCCTTGCAAAATCATCTCCTCTCCTTTTGTCCCTTACCAGGTATGTAACCTCTGTGGCTATATATAGTGTAATTACTTTATTTCAAACTAAATGTAATATGAAAAATAAGGATACTACTGAACTTAAAAGGAAAATTTAAAAGTATATTAGTATCTTCATTCAAAGTTTTAATAAGAAGTTAAATCATATATATTCCACAAAATGACATTTTCTAGAATAAGACTAAATTATTCAGAAATAGAGCCTTGCATTTACTTTCTGTAGTATTGTAAGCTCAATCAGGTGCTAGCATGCTTTGGAGAAAATTGTGAAACATTTCAACTCATCTTTAAGTCTTTGGTAGCTACCGTGATGTCATTTTCACAGACATTTTCCAGTACAAGAGATTATTTGCAATATATCTTTTTAGGCATTGTACTCATTTGTCTACTGTAACAGAAATGAACTTAACATTACCTTTAATTAAATGCATACCCATTTGTTTCTCATTCTGTTCTGCAGAAACAGGGACCCAGTCTCTGACTTGGATACTCTGTGAAGGTGAGCATTCAAGCCCCAGCAGGCACTTGGCTCAGGCATGACCTTCCTGTCATGTCTGTGCAGCTACTACTGGAAAGAGCTGAAGCTGAGTGCGGTGTGCATTCTCCTCAAAGGCCACAGCCAGACAGTTGTGAAGAGGCCACTTTGCATATATTGAAATTAGCCATCGGAGGCCACAGCTGGTTGTGAGGGAAGCAGCTGGGCAGCCATCTGTCCTGCTGAAAAGAAAACACAGTGCTTCTTTTGGGAAACCAGCACCATTGCCAAGCAACTTCAGAATTATTAAGGACGTATATTTTCATCCTTTCTTTTCCAGGATTTTTGCATGTAGTAACAATAACTGTACAGCCCATAAAGAATGCACAGAAAGATAAAAGATTCCATTTCTAAATTAGTCATGGAATAACAATATCAACTTTCTGTGTATGTTTACTTCCCAAACCAAGTGAGCTCACCTCAGGCAATGACAGTTCATCCGTATGGCTAACATTCCCTCCTATGTTTAGCACAATAGTTGTCTGAAAGAAGAAATTAAACAGGTCATTCGTTTGTGTGGTTTAGTGTTTCATTGTCTATAGTTGAAATTGGAAATGTTTTCCCAGATGACTGAAACACGGTAGAACCCTTCAGCCAATTATGAACAGTCAACAGTGGATCTACTCCACCACTCTATTGCTTCCTTCCCACAGACCATTCCCTAACACAATACTTCAGCACACCTTGGTCAGTGGGCAGGATAGTTTCTGCCCACTCGACACAAAATAGAATCATCTGGGAAGAGGAATTCCCATTAAGAAACTGTTCTCACCATAATACTTTACCAGGCATTTTATTGATTAGTGATTGATGTAAGAATTCTGAGCCCACTATGGGAGGTGCCATCCCTGAGAAGGAGGTCCAGAGTTGTACAAAAATGCAAGATGCGTGAGCCATGACAACAAGACAGAAAGACCAAAAACAACCTTTTTTTGGTCCCACAGCCTTTAATTAAGTTCTTGCCTCCTGGTTTCTGCCTTGAGTTTCTGCCATGACCACTCAGTGAAGGACTGTAATCTGGGCATGTAAACCAAATAGATTATTACTTTTCCAGTTGCTTTTGATCATGACGTTTGCCACAACAGTATATAAAGTAAACTTCAGCATCCATTAAGGATGGTGCCTGATTTGTTGTCAACCAGGAAGTCTTCTTTTGCTTTTCTTCCCCTTTTGGTTTACATATGATCTCTTAATGCAGCACAGGATGTTTTCAGAATTGTTTCTCCTTAGCCTTTCAAGTGCTTGATATATGGACGTAACTGTGTGGTGAGTTAAATGTCAAATTCTTTATCTCTGTGTTCAGCACAGAGATAAAACTGACATCAAATTTATTCTGTAATCTAGGATGAATGTGAAAATCTGAGAAGCCTGCTCTGTCACTTGAATGAATGAGCCACCAACTGAATGGAACCTAACGATATAGAGCATTTTAAAGAAATATGCCCAAAACATTACTATTTTAAAAGGTATTCTTGTATTGTAGGGAAAGGTATTCTTGTGTTGTAAAGTCAATAATGTAATCTTACACTAAGGCAAAAAAAATCTGAATTGAAAAAAATTCTTAAGTATTTCATTTCTCTAATCCTAATAGGAGATAGTGAAACACTGTCACTTTTTCAGTTAAAAAGAGAGAAACAATGTATCCTTCCTTATGATAAAACTGAATATATAGATTGATGTTTTAATTGTTGTCATGGAGTTGAAATACCTAATAACTGAACATGGCATCTCTCAATGAACATTGCATATACTCCAAAGCTCAGGATAAATATATAGAACTAACCTCAGAAGAATCTATTTTAAAACTCAATGCCAGACCTGGGAGGACGGCTCAGTACATAAATCACCTGTACAACAAGCTTGTGGACTTTTATTTGGATTCTCAGAATTCTCATGAAACCAGAAACAGCAATACAATCTGTCATCTCAGTGCTCTTACATCAAGTTGGGAGACAGAAGCAGGAGAATTCCCAAGTCACAGGCCAGTTATCCTGGTATCTGCAGTAAAAACAGGAGACTGCACAATGAAAGGGGAAAGCAGTGATTGCCACTGAGCTCTCCACATGCAGCATAACACACGTGTTCCCACAAGCACATGAACAAGCATGCACATATGCATAATACACATGTACTCAAAGACTAAAGGAAGAAAAACAGAACACAGCAACAAACCACCTCAATACCAGATATTAGCATCAAAGGCACAAAGCATACAGAAAGAAATATGAGCTCAAATTTTTAAAGCATAATTAATTTGTGGATCAACTTTGGAAACAGAAGATAAATATTTCTCATGGAAAATAATAGAATATACAACATACGTTTCCCCCCAAACTGCTGTGTATTTAGAAGAGCAACATGGCAAATGACAACATAGAGAAGTTATGGCATAAAATAAGTGTAACTATCCTGAATGAAGTAACCCAGACCCAAAAAGATGAATATGATATGTACTCACTCATAAGTGGACACTAGCTATAAACAAAGGATATTGAGCCTATTGTTCATGATCCTAAAGAAGCTAAGTAATATGGTAAACCCTTAGAAAAACATAGATCCATCTGGAAAGTGGAAAGGAGAATGGTGGGAATGGAATAGTTGAGATAGAAGAGGGACAGAGATGAGAGCAAGGAAAGAGATATCTTGATTGAGGAAGGAATTAAGGGGTTAGCAAGAAACCTGGCTCTAGAGAAATTTCCAGGAATCCACAAGGATGACCCCAGCTAAGACTCTAAGCAATAGGGAAAGGGGGTCTGATCTTGACTTTCCCTGAAGTCAGACTGATGAATATCTTAAATATCACCATAGAACCTTCATCCAGCAACTAATGGAAACAGAGGCAGAGACCCACATCAGAGCACTGGACTGAGCTCCCAAAGTCCAGTTGAAGAGTGGAAGGAATGAAAATATGAGCAAAGAGGTCAAGATCATAAAGGGTTCACCCACTGAAACAGTCTACTTAAGCTAATGGGAGCTTACTAACTCCAGCTGGGCTGGGCAGAAACAAGCATAGGCTCTAACTGGTCCCTCTGAACGTGGTTGACAGTCTGCTGGGCAGACTGAGGGGCCACTGGTAGTGGCACCAGGATTTATCCCTTCTGCATGTACGGGCTTTTGGGGAACCTGTTCTCTTTGGATTATATCTTGCTCAGCCTAGATATAGTAGGGATGGTCCTGAACCTTCCCCAAAGCAATGTACCTTACCTTCTCTGAGGAGTGGATAGGGGGTGGGGTGGGAGGGTATGTGAAGAGAATGGGAGGAGAGGAGGGAGTGGGAACTTGGATTGGTATGTATGATGAAAAAAGATAGTTTGTTTTCTTTAAAGGAAGAAAAAGAAAAAAGAATAGCTGTAAAATTGAAATACTGTCTAAAGCACTTCAGAATTTAACTTTTACTCAAAAGCTTGCCAGAAGCATATGTTACCTGAAAGTTTCTTTATTTCCTCAAAATCCAGACCATCATCATTTGAGTACATGCACCTGAAAGTTAGCTTGTAGATTTTTAAATGAGTAAAATTATAGTACACAGAAAGTTCAGCAATTTTAAAGTGGCGTATTTTGTGACTTTTTATCAAGTCCTTATCTCTGATTAAACCCTAAGATAATAACACAGCTGGTGTTTCTTCCTTGCTGAGGCCCCCTCATCACTCTGTGTGCTGGACACATACATCCTTATCTTTCAGATTTCCTTCTTTGGCGTTCCATACTTATATTCTCAATACATTACCTTGTCCAAAGCAATCCTCAAAAGCTAACTTTCTAAGCTACTACTTTGTTACTTTTCTAGTCAGTTCAATAAAGTGAGAAATTTATTTATAACTGACAATCAGATTTCCAGTAAAGACTTTGTTTGCTCCTCTCCTTCCTTTTTACTCTTTATTTCAAGGTATTTTTTTCCAAACACAAAACAATATTTTCTTATAATTAGTATATATCTGTTTCAAAATAGGAACCTTAACTTCAGATTAGATTCTATTTTGTATTTTGTATTTATATCCCATATTCAAATTTTCTCAGTTTATCAAATATCTTCTTTACAACTATTTAATATTATACAACAAATTTATCTCATTTGCTTCATTAAGATTTTTTTGTAAGTAACCTCAAAATGCTTTCTAGGATGTCCTGACATTTGCCTTTTTCTTGAGTGTGTGCTTGCATGTATCTTTGTTCAGGAAGAGATGTTTGCACTTTAGAGGTACAAGGACAGCTTATAGGAATGAGTTCTCTCCTTTCACTGTTAGTTCAAGGGATCATATTTAAGTTGTCAGAACTGTGTATCAAACACTCTAACTTGCTGTACCAATTTTTTCACCTACCTGATACTTTTTAAAATCAATATTTTTAAAAGATTTCTTAGGCATTATTTTATAGAAATTATTAAATTAGGATAGTCCTTCATCAATAAATATCACTAAATCACTAAAGCCTTGATGGGAGCATGAAGGATTAATGCTTTGTAGATGGTGTTTCTTATTTGTGTGTAAAACTATCAATTTTAATTTTGGAAATTTAGGTTAAATAATTTTTATAGCTCAAGACACATAAAACATAAAATTTAGCAGATTATTGCTAATTCATTTAACTATTTTGCAGCTATGTTTTGTGATATTAAATAGTAAAGATATTTCCTACTGGATAGGTACTAATATTCAATTATATATCTGTTCTAGGGGTTTTTAAAACCATTCATCTGTTGTAGGTCACTTAGAAACTTTTGTCTCATCTCTGGAAAATAGTTCTACACACATTGTGGTTTAGATGACTTTTCCACACACTACCTTAGTTTTTTGTATATATGTGTATGCATATATAATTTACACAACACATATATAAGAGGCACCGTACCCATATACTTGTACGGTAAGGCACTAATAGGAGATATAGCTTTGTTGGATTATATATGGCCTTGTTGGAGGAACTGTGTCACTGTGAGTGTGGGCTTTGAATTCTCCTATTACCCAAGCTATTTCAAATGTCACAGTCTACTTCCTGTGGCTTTCTAATTAAGATGTAGCCAGCACCATGTCTGTTTGCATACCATCATGTCCCTCTATGATGGAGATGGACTGAATCTCTGAACTGTAAGAAAGATAGCCCAATTAAATATTTTCCTTTATAAGAGTTTCTCCATCCATCCATCCATCCACCCACCCAACTATTCATCCATCTATTTATCTACATATCTATCCATCTATCCATCCATTCATCCACCCATCAATCAATCTCACCATCCATCCATCCATGCCCCCCCTCTTTCTTTCTCTCTCTCTCTCTCTCTCTCTCTCTCTCTCTCTGTATCTCTATCTATCTATCTATCTATCTATCTATCTATCTATCTATCTATCTATCTATCTATCTATCTATCTATCTGTCAGTCTATCTAGATAAGTAGAGAGATGAAAGATATTGGGTAGACAGACAGTAGACAGAAAGAGTACTTTTTAGAGTGGTTTACAGTCCATGGCTCAGCAGTCCAAAACTGGCTGTGTACCAAAGGAAGGTCTTAGAATCTAGTAGTTGTTTGTTTCATTAGCCTAGCTGTCTCATCTGGTCTTCAGTATATGTTGGAATCCCATAGAAGTCATCTCTAATGCCAGTGAAGGAACAGACTTGTCAGAGAGAGCAAGAGCAAGCAGGCAGAAAGCAAACTTCCTTTCTCCCATGTCTTTTATAATGGATGCCAGCAGAAGGTGTTACCTAGATTAAAGGTGGATCTTTCCACTTCAAATGATCTGGATGGAAAATGTATCCTCTCCACTTCAAATAGTTTCATTAGGAAAAAATAATCACAGTCTGCGCTGTTGAAGGTATCCTCTTACCTGCATGACATAACTCTGCTCAGGCAGAATAAAGACAGACATAAGAAGTCTGGGACCTCAGGACTGGGTTGCCTGAAGGCATCTAGAGGCCTGCTTGATTCCACATGGCTCAAGCAGGTGAAAGATACCAAATGGGCAGCTGAGGTCTGTGAGAGCAGAAGTTACATTTTAAATTTTAATTACTATGTCTAAGAGATCCTGAAACAAAAAAGTGCCTCCGATCTACAAGCCCCTTTCCCAAGAACAGATAGTTCCTGAAATTCTGGAGGCTATTGTTTATGGGAGATAAAAAGTCACATGTTTATATGATCCAACTGCACTGGATGCCCTTGCTCACATGTGAGCACCAGGTACCTAGGCAGGAAATAGTCGGGATATATGTTTGCCGCTGATTGGACCTGATGGAAATGAAATAAATTATTGGTTTTCATTCTTCAACCCTTGTTATACTTAATTATGGGCCATGTTTTTTCCAGGAACTTGTCTATAGACTTAGAAAGAGTCCATCCACTTGGCCAGGATTTAAATTAAGTTTACTTCAAAATTGGCTTTAAACTACAGTATTGGTCTAATTCTTGATCAGTGTAATCATCAGTTCCCTATGTTGTTGGATGCCTGAAGGCATCCACGGACATGCTTGATGCCATGATACCCAGAGGGCAGACAGCATGAGTCCTCACAATCTAGGCTGCCTGATGGCAAGCAGAGGCCTGCCTGAGGCTATACAGCTCATGTGGGCAAAAGACACTTATGGTACAGCCTGAATCCTCATGGTCCAGGGAGACTGAAGGCATCCACGGAGTTTCCTGATGCCAAATGGATCAGGAAGATGAAAGATACCCATGGGGCAGCATGGATCCTCAAGTCTGGGCTGACTGAAGTCCTCTGCTGTACAATCCGATTCCATGGAGCTCAAGTGGACAAACATCACACAAGAGGCAGCCTGGGTCCTCGTGATCAAGTCTGACTGAAGGCATGCCTGGGCCTCACAGTTCAGGTTGCCCAAAAGCATCCACTGGTCTTGTGACACTGGGCTCAGGGGGGAGAAAGAAACCCATGGGACAACCTGGAACCTCACCTTCCATTTTGCCTGAAGGCATCCATAGTCCTGCTGATAACAGGGACTCAAGAGTATGATTAAAGAGCAGCCTGGAATCTCATGGTCTAGCCTGACTGGAGGTGCTCATGGGTCTGCTTTGTGTCTGCCACACATTAAAGATGAAGGCAACAGTGGAGCAGCATGTATTCTCATCGCCCATACTGCATGAGAGCATCCATGGTCCTACCTGATGTCACGTGGCTAAGGCAGAAGAAAAATACCCATTGGATAGCCTGGCTTCTGGAGATCAGAATGGCCTGAAGCTATACATGGGTCTACCTTTTGTCATAGGACTTAGGTGGATGAAACATGGATGCCACATGATTCACGTGGGCAAAAGTCTCCCTGAGGGCCATGCTGAGCCAGTCCCAACCTCATTGTGCCTATGCTTCTCTCTGGACACAACATCAGGAGAGCTTGCCTACCCCCATGGGAGAGCTGGCCCCCACCCTAGGGAGAGATTGTCCTACCTTCACCATGGAAGTACTGGCTCCTATTGGATGAGTCTAGGGGAGTTGGCTATGACCCTTGATTATAGAGGTAGTCCTAGTTACCCAGACTGACTATTCAGCTCCCACTCAGACCCACATTCATGGCCTTGGTGTGGCACACCTTAACATTTACCACATCTATGACCTGCTGAAGTTCATGAAGGGACTGGTCCTGTAAAATGATAAATGCAAGATCTCCATGACTCAGGGCAACAGCAGATTATCCAAGAGTTTAGGTGAGGATCCTGTAATGATGGTGTGTCAGAGGCCTTGAGCCAGACACATAACTCATTGTAATGAACATTTTGCAGGTTGGGTTGATACTGATTGGATAAAAAGGTATGTATGACATACCATAAGTCCCATTGCCACTGGCATGAGTGAAGAGGTGTTGAAAAGATGGAAGATCAAGGTGGTTTTTTTTTCTTTATGTTTGTTTGTTTTTTATTAATTTGCGGGGGTTTGTGGGGGTTGCTGCAGGGGTGAGGGACAAACATGAAGGAACCGGGAAGTGAATCGGATCAGGGCACATGACGTGCAATTCCCAAAGAATAAATAAAGAATTATGTTGTAAACCAATTTTTAAAAAGAAAGGAAAAAAATCCCACATGTATCCAGCTACTTGGGTTTTAGTTGATTCCAGATGCAGTCAAGTTGACAACAAGAAATAGCCACAGTAGACATAGTTTTTTTTCTGATCTTAGATAAGTGACTTGTATTATTGAAATGAACCCCCTTCTTTTCTAAGATTCTCTAGTTTTTACTCATTTACCACTGTGAAATTGTGACAAAGGGTTTTTGGTCTCTGGTCTTTGTCCTTCATTACATTAAGCATCTAATTAATACATAAGAAAATATAGCTTATCAAACACCCAACACTGCCTTCTTCTCTTCTGTTTCCTGCTGACTTTATTTCATAATATATGTCAAGGATTTCCCACTGCAGGCTGTTGCTGTAACTTTTATGTCACATGATGTTTTTTCAAGTTTCATAAGAAAAGTACTAAAATTCCTCTTCTTGTTCCATTTTCTAAACAGTCTGGTGCTTTTCCCATGTCCTCTCTGCCCTTTTTTTTTTTTAGCCTGAAGGATTCATATGCTAGATATGCAGGTATCTGAAAGTTTTCATTGAATACCTTTCTAGAAATTTTCATAACCTAAAGAATTCACCTTTCCCAAGACTGCCCATGACTGTGCAATGTCAGAGGCATTTGAAAAAATAAATACAGAAGTCATGACTTTCAGGGCCAATGGTATGAACATTTAAAAGAGAGTAGTTACAGAAGGACCATATAATGCCAGGGGTCCACCTGTCAAGGTATTATGAGTCTAACATCACAACCAAGCTAGAGCAATACAGGCTAGTGCCCTGGTAAGAACTCGATTATAAGAGCAAAACGTTCAGATAGAGTTCTATTTTTAATGAAAGTTGTTCATAAAACTCCATAGTTTGATGTGCCTTTCAGTAACTCTGCCACTCCTCTTGGAAGCTGCTTAGCCTCTAAGCTGAAACACACATTAGTGTTCAAAATAATACATAGAAAAAATATTGAAAGCAGGTGGATGAATTTGTTCTTCTATTTCAAAAACTTACTGGCTGACATGATTTGGCTAAATGCATTAAAAATGATTTCCATTGATAGAAGACACTCTAGGTGTTTCTATAGTTAAAAAAAACAATTAGCTATATATACATAGACTATAAACATAGAGGCAACAGAGAACTATGAAAATGTGTCAGGTGGCAATGCAATAACTATCAGAGGACTTAAAGAAAACCAAATAATATGAGTTTGACTACTTGTTTCTTTGAGTATTGAAAAAGATAACTATTATGTGTGAAAAAGGATGGCAGTGGAAAATCAAAGTAGGTCCTCTGATTCCTAGGTGAAGAAGGAACACTGGCTGCCCTAGTTTATCCTCTTGCTGTGATCTAAAGCCCTCACAAAAAGAAGCTTATGAACGTTTATGTAGCTTACAATTCCAGGTTCCAGTCTATCATACCTGGGAAGCAAAGGAGGAAAGAACTTAAAACAGCAAGTTATGTCACAGTCACAGTAAAGAGCAGAGAAACGAATACATACTACTACTGCTCACTTTCTCCACTTCTATACAGCACAGGACTCAACAAAGCAAGGCCATGGTTATACCCACAGGACTTAGGTCTTCCAACATCAATTAGCAAAACCAACACTGATGGCAGAGGCTGTTTGTTCATTTCTGACCACCCAGCCCCAAAATAATCACACACAAACTATATTATAGGCAATACTGTTTGGCAGATAATTCTAGTATATTCCTAGCTAGCTCTTCTTGAATTAACCCATTTTTCTTAATCTGTGTATCTCCATATGGCAGTGGCTTACCAACCGCATAAAGTTCCAGGGTATCTGTCTCCTCTGGCAGCTGCATGGCTTCTCATTGACTCTGCCTTCTTTCTCCCAGCATTCAGTTTAGTTTTTCTGACTAGGTCTATTCTGCTAATCCCTGGCTGAAACAGCTTTATTCATTAACCAATAAAAGCAACACATATACAGAAGGGAATCCCACATCACAAGACAGCCTTCCAAAGACATATTCACAGGCCAACTGGAGTTACACAATTCCTCATAAAGACGTGTCAGGTGATATAACTTGTGCTCATTTGACAGTTAAACTGACCACCACACTAGTTTTCTGAAATACAAGTGTACATGTAAATCACTTGTGGCCATGTGATATATTTAGTGTAATGTAAGTCATATACATAGTTCTGGTCTGGTATAACTTAGTTCAAATTTCCTGGTCATCCCAATTAAGTATAATAGGTAGAGATTATTCTGTTTAGCACTATTTGGTTATTATTCACTAAGCTTATGAATTTTTCACATCATATATGCATGCCTAAATATTCAGTCAGATAGCATGGAGGTATGTATATAAATTTCTATTGCTCTTTTCAAAGTCCAGATTTCGCAAAGCTCTGAACTTCTCTTTGTCCACAACAACTCTAAACTAATTCAGAACATCAGTCCAAAGCAAAGTACAGGACAATGTTAGGTTTCACCTCATGTGTTTATCTTGGTTCTGGGCTCACAGTGCTCTTTGGAGGTGGTACACATTTTTTAAAAATTTGTGATTTACAAAACTTACACTTGGCCAGTTATTTTCAGTGAAGAGCAATTCCTAATCCAACTCTATCAATTATCTTTCATGCTGTAGCTTCCCCATTCACCTAAATTTTCTTCTTCCCCTTCTCGTTCTGATGCAATTAGTCTACTGAGCATTTCTCAGCTCTTTAGTGAATTAATTTGTTAGATTATACCCACATAGTCATAATTAATCTTTTTTCAGTGTCTGTCAAATTTGAGCCTGCAAAGTCCAACTTCTGAAATGCTTTATTTTGTTCTTGTTGACTTTTGTTTTTCTTTTACCATCTCTAGAGAATTATCACTTTTGTCTAATACATAAAAACATCAGGCACCTTTCTCAGAGTAATGAAAAGAAGAGACTTTGGACTTAATGCTCTTCCTAGAGGAATAATGATACTTTTATCAACATAGATTATCAGATAAAAATGTTTCTGCCTTTAAAGCAGTTCCATCTCTATGTTGTGCATTGTATTACATTACTATATATTGCATCAAGGTTCATTCGTGTATGTATAGCCTTAAAATGCACTTATACATACTTATTTGTGTGTATGAATGTTTACTGAAAGTATATGTGATCACTATATGCATTACATAACCAGAGGTCAAAGAGTTCGTTAGATCCCCTGAAATGTAAATAGCAGTAGTGATCTACCATGTGAGTGCTAGAAATCAAACACAGGTCCTCTTGCAAGAGCAATCCTGAGCCATCTCTTCGTCACCAGTGACTTTTTACTACTAAGAGAGAACTTACCATTACTCTGTGAAATGGATAAAGTATTAAACTGACTTGTGCTCACTTATCAATATTACCATATATTAATACATCTATCATTCCTTAAGGTTCTACTCACAGTAGATGGTGATTAACACCAAAAACTAATATACAACCGACCAAGGTACAGGACATAAGAGAGTGCAGATTTTCAGCCTTTCATGGAACATAGATACCACAACACTCCTCCAAAGATTTAAGGATTATAATGAATGAGAGAATGAAAAATTGCAAGAGTCAGAAGTAGTGGGTGGTTGTGAGGTAGCAGGAGCTTCTGCACTAAGCAGGGCTGCTGTATATATGAGCTCACAATAGCTGGGGAAGCATGAAAGGGCCTGTGTAAGCACAAGATAAAACAAATCTCAACATGGGAATGGGACATGGGCAAAGAGTTTCATCCCTAGAGTATGAGGTACTAGCACACATAAGCTTCTGGGAAAGGAACAATCAGTTTTCTCCATGTGTGTAACTTTCAACAGATCTCCAGCAGAAGGCCACAAATTTAAGAATGTTTGGGCAAAAAATTTATACTTGGTGTGTTTTAAAATATACATGGACAGAAACCAGGTTTGCTAGGAAAAAGGTGGTCAGAATGGGAAGAGTTGGGGGAAGTGTGGTAATATGTTCAAAACATACTGTATAAATTGTCAAATTAGGAACAAAAATAGTATATTTTAGAAATTAAATATTTTATGACACTATATTTTACTCCTATATGCTTCTCATGTGGTTTAATATTTAATAAATGATAAAATGCACAATTTTATTTAATTGATAATAGTCATTAATTTTATCTTTCTGGAGTAAAAGACAATTTTAAACTGCATTTACTATGCACAACTGAGTCCAAGCATTTTATAACATCAGTAATTCCCTGGATTGAGAGTTTATTTACTGGGAGATACTGGTTGACAAGAAGCACACTGTATTTTAAACATTTAATCGCTTTTATTCAGTATTACTCTGTTCTTAGGCTTATGGTAAATAATGCAAAATAAGAACATATCCTTATTTACACCCTTAACTTTGGTTCTAAAAATCAATCTTTCCTTTGTTTTTCATTCCTAAGTGCAATTAATTTGTCCATATTTAGGTCTCCTATCCAAATGAGAGAAAATAACCAAACATAAATCAATGTTTTCCATACCTTCTAAAATAGACATCTATTGACCACTCGTTCTTTGTTCCTTTGCTCTCTTATTTGAGACATGAATCCACTCTGAAGGCTTTATCAAATCCTCCAAGATGCTGTCTCCAGCAAAGGAGTGCTGGGTTTGCAAGCATGTACCAGCTTGCCTGTTTCATTTTGTTCAATTCATGCTTTATTTACTCTGGATCTTTAATAAAAAGAAGCAGACACTGACCCAGCGTCTTTTACAAATATTAACCACATAAAGGCCACAAGAGTCAAAAAGCTACAGAAAAGCACTACTTGTAAGAAAAAAAGCACTTTATTAACTTATGAAAATATTCCTATATTTTATTGATAAATTCTTTGTACCTCATTATGTCTCCTGTAGCTCATATTGAGGTTCTATATAAGACAGGAACAATCTTAAATCATTTTACCATGTTGCCATGATATTCAGTAAGTAACTTTGAGATAAAACTAGTAGTGGGAGCCCTGAAGTGTATCTTGAAATTTTGGCTAATTCTACGTGTTCATAATGTCCTTACTTAGACTGTTAACAATGTTTGCTTTATGCTCAAAACTATCCACATACTAAATGGAATTTAACGTTCTATGTTGAGCAATAATCAAGGCAACTTAACTAAAAGTTGTATCTATCTATTTGCCTGTGCATGCCTGTGCTTTGTTTATCACAGTAAGCTACAGAGAAATCACTGTCATCTACCCTACAAAGTATGTTGCTAATTATCTGGCTAATCCCACAGCAGTGGTGGATAACAGCTTCTGTTTGTAGTTGCCTTGTTGAAAGATTTGTTTTTGGATGGCTCTTCCTGGTAGAAATTCTGAATTAATTATACAGAGTGGGTTGTACCAAAGTTCACTGGGGGGCATGATCTGAAATTTTTCTTTTTTATATTACAGTTTGTCTTCAACAGTGACCTACCATTTAATTGTTTTTTAAGCCAAATTAGTCACAATTTTTCATTGGTAAAAGAGCGTCTACACTATAGTGATCAAACAATATAAAATTATAACGTAATTTTATTCATATTTATGTAATGTAAATGATAATCTTTCAAAATAATAGCAATTGTAATCACCAAGAAAGAAATGAAACTGTTTTAGCTTTTACACAAAAGAACTAGATTTTATGTTGTTAAAAATATTATTTGTGATGGGGTAGCCAATTTCTTTTATGACTGGATTTAAGGTCCACTCAACAGGGGGATTATATGTATATGGCTATAAATCTAACCAAGAGTTGTGCACTGCCCTTCACAGGCTAGTGGAATAACACTTGCATACATATAGACCATAACACACAGACACACACACACACACACACACACAGATGGGTTAATAAAGATTTTAAACAAACTGATGAGGAAGTAATTACATATAGATTTAGGATGGTATTTATGTTTACATTTGCTTGCATGCCATGATGGTCTAAGTTTAACTTAAATCATGAGTTGGATACCACAATCCAAAAACATCTTATTTATGTTAAATTTTGAATATATAACATAAGATTTTTTTGGAAATGTTAAAAGCTAGTAAATTATCATTATCAAGGTTCAACAATGTAATAAAATATTACAGGGAAGTGGAGGTAGTGTTTACATATTTGGTATATAATGTTTATCTGTGACCTGAACTACAATAATGAAGAGTGGACTCATAAACTAAACATAAATTACTATACATAACTCTAAATATGGAAGACCAACCTTTCCTCTAAAGATAGCAATGACTTCAAGTCATACACTTAAAAAGTTTCTTTTCTTTTATTATTATATACTTTTTCAAATCTCCATTGAGTTTTAAGAAATAAAAGATGAATCAGTCTTATTGCTGAATAGACACAATACTGAATTTTTAGAGTATCTATCATAAAACAAAAGTAATAAAATTACTAGATGCATCACTAATAAAATGAAACAATATAAACTGTGACTGTCTATTTTGTTTTCCCGAAAGTCATGATTATATTTGCACGGACTTAAATAATACTGCAATATTACCCTTACACAAACTGAAATTAGCTGTGCAAAAGAAATCATGTATTTATATATATTTATATATGTAAATGTTCATATTTATATGTGTATAGATATGTGCTTATGTATCTGTGACTTGGGACTATTTAATTACAGAATCAACCCTGAAAGCATTTTACTTAGCATTTTACCTGCCGTACGATAGGTTTTATCAGTGCTGAAAATAAGAGCCTAGACCTTTCCCGATAGCTGTCACTAGAAAACCAAACAAAGTCTCCATTCATCTTGCTCATAGTCATTTTACCCTTTAGCAGATGTGCTCTTTGAAGGAATTTATTGGCCTTATGAATAAAGATCAGCACTCCTCTGTTCAACTCTGTTGGGAAGAACATTATTCTACTGTATAAATGGACATCAAATTCAACTAAATAAATTCCTTGAAAAGGAAAACTTCTTTCAGCTAAGCATTCCTAATTTAAGGTGATATTGATATTTGAGGAAAATTTAATTTTATAGATATCACTACCACCATTTAAAACTATTTATACAAAGGAAGTCTACCATTCTGTACCTTGTAAATATAAAATCATTAACTTCAATTTTAAGATAAAAATTTAAAAGAGGGTTATAACTACAGCAATAACTGCACTGTATAATTATGAACAGAATTGAACTGTATCTGCAATTGCAATTACAAAGGTATCTATTTGCATTTTCTATTATGCTTCTTTTTTAATTTCCAGTTGTAATACTTTCTGCATACCAATATAAACGACTGATGAAAATTTAGGTAGCAAATGTAATTCACATTGTAATGTATTAATGCAATTTATGAGTCAATATTAAAGAACTGTTCTTCCTAGTCTGAAAATGGAGAAAAACCAATAAATTAAGAAAGATAATATATTTAATTTGAGTAAATGCAACAAAATATAAATGAGAAAAAGAAATTATATAGTTTTCAAAAAATTTTAGAATGAAGACTGAAATTTTATCTTTTTTTGTTTGTTTGTATTGGGGATTAATGCAAGGATGAAGAATGTCTTAAGTGCTTAATGATTTAACAGTACTGAATTTTAAAATTTGAATGTATGATCACTATTTTCAGAATAACTGAGAATACACCACAAATAGTTAAGTATTAAATGATGATTATCAGTAAATATGCTCAAATACATTTAATTAGAATTAAAATGTAAAAGTTTGTTTGCTTTGTACTGTTTTGCTTTAATTGTGCTTATTTCATCTAATTTCATTTTACTTTAACATTTTTCTGTGGGGGCCTGCTTGTTTTCTAAGGGGAAACAGAAAGAATGGGAAAGGAGTCAGGAAGGAACTTAGAGGATCTGGGGAAAAAGAACCCATAAAAAGAATATGTTCTACCAAAATACTTATTTTCAACAAAAGAAAAATACAATAAAATATAAATTAAATCAAATAGTAACTATACAAGAAAAAAAAAGATGTGGCAGTTTGAATATAATTGGCATCCATAATCTCATAACAAGTGGTGCTATTAGGAGGTTGGGTCTTTTCTGGAGTGGGTATGGGTTTGTTGGAGGAAGTAAGTGTATCACTCTGGGAGTGGGCTTTGCAGTTTCCTATACTCAAGATACCACCCAGTGTCTCAGTAGACTTCTTGAAGCTTGCAAGAAGTAGGAGTCTCAGTTACTCCTTTAGCACCATATCTGCCTGCATTCAGTGATGCTTCATCGTGGTGATAATGGGCTGCTGTTGACTGAGTTTTCTGTCCTGCCCAGTTCCTGCAGTCATTATGCCCCAAAGAAATCACACAGAGGTCTACATTAGTTATAAATTGATTGGCCCATTAGCTCAGGCTTCTTATTAATTCTTTTTTTAAATCTTATTAATTCTTATAATTTATATTATCCCATTATTTTTGTCTATGTTAGTCACATGGCTCAGTATCTTATTTGGTGAGGTAGTCACATCTTGCTTCTTCTGTGGCTGTGTCATGGCTGAGGACCAACTTTTCCTCATCCCAGAATTCTCCTGTTCTTGTCACCCTGACTCTACTTCCTGCCTGGTTGTTCCACCTCTACTTTCTGCCTGGCTACTGGCCAATCAGTGTTTTGTTAAAATACAATTGACAGGGTACAAACCATTGTCCCACAGCACTTCCCCCTTTAAAAAAAAAAAAACAAAACAAGAATTCTGAATAGAATATCTTTATTTAGCTTTTCTCCTGACCATAACAACTTGTAAAAAAAAAAAAAACAAAGGAAAATATCCATAGTCCATTTCTTTGGGAATGTGGGCACGCTATTCCAGACTACTTCCTGTTGCTTGGGGGCGCTGATAATCTTATGGGGACCTAAAGAAAATTTAGAATTATGATCAAGTCCTAACTAGAGTATCTTGTGAGGCTTGATCATCTCAGGCAGCAGTCTTGAATCTGTTCTGGATGTAGAACTCAGACATCTGGGCCATCTGTTACTACTGGAGATTTCTCAGGTGGTCTTTCTTGATCAAACCTGATTTTTCTTAACTCAGAATAAATCCATAGCCTCTCCTCTTTGGAAACAAAAGCAAATCCTCTTCTCCAAAGTAACATACCTTTTGACTTCAATTTTGAAGTCAAGGTATTTTCAAAATACCTATCTTGGATTAATTCAGCAGCATTTATAAACAAATATCTTTTAGCAACTGTTGCTCCTTTCTCAACATTCAAACAATTCAAAAGGAACATGATAACGTACAGTATACAGACTCTCTGTGTATTTTTCATCTTATGTGGCTTTATTTTAACCTCTATTTTTTATTTTTAATTTTTGGCTTTTTGAGACAGGGTTTCTCTGTGTATATTTGGCTATCCTGGAATTCACTCTGTAGACCGGGTTGTCCTTGAACCCACAAAGATCTGACTGCCTCTGCCTCCCAAGTGCTGGGATTAAATTTGTGTGCCACTACACCTTGGATTCACAGAGATATGTCTGCATCTACCTTCCAAGTGTTGGGATTAAAGGTGTGTGCCACCACTCCAAACTACTCCCTTTCTATCTTTTTTATTTTAAGGACTTTAACCTTTTTACATTTCTCTCCCAACTCTACATATATTTTTAAACACACTTTAAACTGTTTAAAGGCTTTTCTTTTTTTATTTTCTTTTATTTTTCATTCAAAAAAGTTTACACTTCCTCCCCTTCTCCCAGTCCCCTCCCGCTCCCCCACTAACCCTCCTCCCTCCCCCTGCTTCCTTGAGAGGGGGCAGGGTACCCTGCACTGTGGGAAGCCCAAGGGTCTCCCCCCTCCATCCCGGCCTAGGAAGGTGTGCATCCATATAGACTAGATTCCAAAAAAGCTAATACATGCAGAAGAGATAGGTCCCAGTGCCATTATCATTGGCTTCTCAGTCAACCCCTATTGACAGCCACATTCAGAGATTCCAGTTTGATCATATGCTCATTCAGTCCTGGTCCACCTGGATTTGATGAGCTCCCATTAGATCAGGCACACTGTCTCGGTTGGTGGACCAGCCTCTCCTGGTGCCGACTTCCTTGCTCATCTTCTCCCACCTTCTGCTCTTCTACTGGACCTTGGGAGGTCAGTCCATTGCTCTGATGTGAATGTGCATCTCTGTCTCTATCTCCATCCATCGGACGAAATTTCTATGGTGATGATCAAGATATTCATCAATGTGACTATGGGACAAGACTAGATCAGGCACCTTCTCCTCTGCTACCTAAGTACCTAGTTGGGGACATCCCCGTGGACACCTTTGATCCCCTCCCATTCTACTTTGGGTCTGTCTGAAATTGACCTCCCTAAGTTACCTCTCATAGAGAACATTAAAACTTCTATGTCAAAACACTAGCACTTTTGCTATCAGTTACATTTATTCATGTTGTATAATCTATTAACAATGTCAGAAGATTCAGTTGTGGCAATATTTTATTGGGTATTTTAGTCTAGATATTCATGATTGATAGTCATCAGTAGTTTCTGATGTGGGATTCCCCTCTGTATGGTGTGGATATATTTTATTAAAGAAGCTGATTTCGGCCAATGGCCGAACAGAGTAAAGCCAGGAGGGATATCTGAACAGAGATTAGAGAGAGAGTAGGTGGAATCAAGGAGACACCATGTAGCTGTCAAAGGAGACAGACTAGATACTTGCCAGTAAGCCACAGCCTTATTGTGATGCACAGATGAATAGTGAATAGAGATGGGTTAATTTAAGATATAAGAGCTAGCTAGAAATATGCATAAGCTACTAGACCAATCAGTGTTTTAATTAATAGTTTCTGTGTAATTATTTTGGGTCTGGGCAGCTAGGAACAAATGAGCAGCCTCTGCCAACAAGTTTCTCTGATTAGTTTATTTTTATCTGACTTTGGCATTTTCTGTGGTTTTTGTAAATGTGGAAGATTTGTGATAACCGGTTTATCATTGCTGTGCTGTACTTGAACTCACTCATGTAGAGGTTCTAAAAGGAAAATGGGAAACTGTTCTTGCTGGCAAATGGAACAAGCCATGAACAGTGACCACCATGCTATATCAGGAGATATGACACAATAAACATACTGGAATCATGACTTATGAAGAACTGTATGGTTGACAAAAATGAAGAAAAAAATAAAGGCTAGTGCTGCTATTAAGAAGTTAATAGATATATAGACAAATAAACAGCAAATGGAAAAGTCACATCAATGTTCCTTTTACTATATCTATGAAAAAGAAAATCAGAAAGAATGGGCAATAGCTCAGTATTTAAGAATTCTTGAAGTTCTTCCATAAGACCTTAGTTCATTCCCAACATCCATGTCAATTGATTCAAAACTGCCAGTATCTCTAGTTCCAGGAATTTGAACATCCTTGTCAGGCCTTTAGGGGTACCTGTAAATATATGGCATGCATTCACACACACACACACACACACACACACACACACAAACACACAAATATTTCTTTTAAAATAGTAGTAGCAAGCAGCTATCAGTTAGTTTAGAGACATCCACTGTTGAAATTAAGGCTGCCCCTTGCCTCTCACAGCTTGTCCATAAGGCCTGTGCATAATCTTTACATGACCATTGCAATGATGCAATGACAGTTTTTCACTAGAGAAGCAACCTAGTGTTCTGCCAAGATTGACCATCTGATTAATTAATATATTTTAATTGCAGGATCATGTACTTAGACTTCAACACCGATTTGGATCAAACATGTATGAAAAAGTACATGGAAAGAAATTACTGGGAATCTGAGAATAAAGCTTGGTAGAGTTCTAGCCAAGCAGGCAGAAGGTTCTGATTTCAAACTCTCGGGTGTGTGTGTGTGTGTGTGTGTGTGTGTGTGTGTGTGTGTGTGTGTTAGAGATAGAAAGAGAGAGAGAAGAGAGAGAGAGAGATTATTGAATGTGCCAGATTTAAAATCACCACTTAGTCCTACTATACTAAACTGCACTGGGAATCAAAGATAGAAATATTTGTGGTTTCTTCCATCACTCCTGCTGATCAATTAAAAACATATTCTTTTCATCATTTTATACTAGAATCCTGAATAGCAGATTTTCATCCTATAAAACAGTTTTGTTGTAACTAAAGTTATGATTCTCATATATAAAGGCCTAGCACTGTAGGATTACCAGCCAAGAACTCTGTCACAACCCTATGGGAAATCATTATGAAACACACAGCACACAGGACGAGGCTGAGTCTTGGGTTGGGAATTAGAGCATGGACTGGTGATAAAGTGTCTGTGGACCAACAGTTAGATAAATCACAGCACTCTCTTAGAGAAAATTCTGGATTACCCAAACAGATCACTCATCGGTGTTGTAGCTAGAGATGATGGTTACCCATTTCCCTGAAGGCTTTTCTTTTTTTTTTTTTCAGTCAGATTCTCTCCTCAAACCTACTTTGTGACTCTTACAGGTTCTCATTTTGATGAATGTGTAGAGTGTTTCTTTTCTGTATATTTATCGCATGGAATCTCAGGACAGTAAGCTGGAGGTATCTCCAATCAAAAGGACATACAACTCATGAATATCCAGGCCTCTCTTTATCCGGGTGGAGAAACTTTAAAAATCATCCATAAATTATCCATAATTGCTCAGAGATTTCTAAGGGGAACTCAGTGACCATAGTGGGTACAAGCTCTTCACCAGACTGAGACGGATTTTACTGTCTTAGCTGCTTGCTTCTCCACACATGCATCTCTGTTGCTAGACTTGATCTGCTTGCTGGAGGGGCACTTTCTGGATATAACATCGGCTTTAGTTTCTTTTTCAAACTTACTTATTGGCCAGCTTGGTTGTATTCCTTTCTTTCTATCAAAAAAGATTCATACATTGCTTTTAGTTACTAAGATATGTCCTGACCCTCTCTTTACTGGCTGGATATTTTATTTAACAGTTTGATTCTCTATGGAGGGATAGCTAGATATAGTAGGAAGGGCCATAGTCCTTCCTCAAAGAAATGTGCCTTACCCTCTTTGAGGAGTGTATGGGGGTGGGGTGAAGGGGAAAGTAGAGGGAACAAGAGGAAGGGAGGGAGTGGGAACTTGGATTGGAAGGTAAAATGTAAAAAGATAGTTTTTTTGTTTTGTTTTTAAGTAAAAGAAAAAAGAAAAAAACAATTTGAATGATAGTTATTGAAAAAATATTTCCAAGAATCTGCATTACAAAGTCCTCAGGCATTATGCTTTATTATTTTCTCATTAAAATTATTATTTAAGTAGCATTTGATTTTCAGTTTTTCAAAATTTTTAAGTGAGTGGCTTATATTTTAAAATGATCACATAATTTATTATAGAACTTGATAAAAATTTGTTAATAACTAAAGGTGAAAAAATGAATACATATTGCACTTATGTACATAATACATGTAGATCCATGCAGTATTTGTAATATTATGAAATACTTAATTTTGAAAAATTTTAAATCTTATTTATAGATATTTTATGTCTATAAATATAAATGTAAACCATCAATTTAAAAGACTATGAAATTCAAATATATGAAAATGCATCTGCTAAGATATATTTTCAGTATTTTCAGTCTTCAGGTTATGAGAAATATCCTAGTATTTAGAAAATATTAATACTGTGATCACAGCTTTTTATGTGACTTTCAATTGTCTGCGTCATGCTAAATTAATGAGAGGATGGAAATATTATTATTAAAGATTTATTTTATCTTTAATTTTACATGGATGTTACTGCATATGTGTATGTGTGTCTGTGTGTGTCTGTGTGCACTGTGTGTCTGTGGGTGCCAGTAGAGAGCAGAAGAAGCCTCAACCACCTTAGAACTGAAGTTATGGGTAGTTGTCAGCCACTGAATATGGGTGCTGAGAACCAAACCATGGTCTTGTGCAAGAGCAGTGAATGATCTTAACCAGAGAGTCGCATCTTCATGTCCATTGATGAGACTGTTAATGACAAAAAAGTGTCGATTTTTTTTAGAGAAACTGACATAATTTTTCATTGTACTTTATCACAGTTATTGAACTGAGTATTTTCTTGGGAAACAGTCTCTACTTCATTCTCTGCACTTTAATGTCCTCCATTTCCTTGAAGTCCAGTAACTTCTTTAGACTCAAGAGCCTAAATTTTACATTATTGATGCTAAATATCTTCATTTTCATTGATTGGTATGACCTGATATCTATTGGAATTGGTAGATAGCATGAATGTCTTTGGCTTACATCTTTCAAACTCTCTTACTATATTTCTCATGTATATGGAATATTATATCTATTTTTTTAACAATATTCATTATCATTTCAAAATTTGCATTAAGCACTAGAGAAATGGAATTAATTGAAGATATTCAATATAAAACACTTCCTCTAATCTTATATCTACCAACTTATAATATGAAAGATGGTACATGGGTATTTGGTTTATATGATAAATATTTTTATAATAATGATTTGATATTTTAATAACTTTCAAAATGAATAATGAGATAATATTACAATATGGTTTTGCCACTAACAATCACTACAGTCTTTGAATAAATGGGTCTGATTTTGGTGAGCCCATCTTTCAAAAGTCCTTTGAACTTCACAATTTCAATTGAAGTGCCATGTTGGGTAAGATGAATCAGCTCCTCTGTGTTTCTTTCCTCAATCAAATGATGCCCCAACAGATGGTATAGAATTATCCAATAAATATTCAACAAGAAATCATAAACAGTCATTTCTTCAAGGAGTTTTGTCTCCCTTTTTCTGAAAGAGTATTTGGAGACTATAAAATTATTGGGGTTCACCACTGCAATTTTAATCATTTTTTGTAATTATGTGCAATAAAAAGACTTTGAAACCATCAAGAACATAAAATATCATGTTAAAAACTAAAAGTAGAATACTGTAAATCAATTATCAGATTTAACTCATTAAAACACTGATTGTAAAGCATTTTCTTTTACTTTTTTTAAAGATTTATTTATTATGTATACAACATTCTGCCTCCATGTATGCCCGCTCTCCAGAAGAGGGCGCCAGACCTCATTACAGATGGTTGTGAGCCACCATGTGATTGCTGGGAATCGAACTCAGGACCTCTGGAAGAGCAGCCAGTGCTCTTAACCACTGAGCCATCTCTCCAGCCCCGTAAAGCATTTTCAAAGATAGGAGTTGCATAGAATAGAAAACAATGCCCCTGTTTCTACTGCTGCTATTGTTAGAAATTTGTTATTTCCGATGTCAAAATTTCCAAAGAAATATAATGTAAGAAGAAAAAAGTAACTTAGTTACATGTTGTACTAACTACACTGAAAATACCTTTTTCTGAAAACAACTCTTCTCTGCAGAAAGAATTTTTTGTAAGGTCTCATAACCAAGACAATAATAGTCCTTGGGGTCACTTAAAATGGATGTGCTCAATCTGCTATCTCGCTGTGTACCCAGCATTTTAAAATTTAATCTGCCTTCAAAAAAAAACAAGGTAACCAATCTTTATCTGCTTTGTACTTATTGTATAATTAGGCTCTGCAATCTGAGCTAAATGCATATCTTTAATCAAAAAGCATGTACTTTTCCATGGCACAGATCATGACAAAGCATGTTTAGGTGTGAGTTGTGATAATCATTTACTGAAAGTGAACAACAGCTAAATTAAGCACAACAGATATCCCAGATATATCAGAATCAACATGGAAATACAGGTTGCTAACATTTGTTTGCAGTTCATGTGTTATTCTGGGTCAATTATAATAGTTTCTTCCCTTGTAAAATCTGCGTAAGACTTCTGTAAAATGTTATCACATTTTATGTGTCAGTAAGAACAGAGCAAAATGCTTTGTTAGGAACAGACCACAGGGATAGCTAGCATTGATATATACACAATAGACAGAAAACAGATTGCCCGATAACCACAGGCAATAGCTGGACGGAGACAAGAGTGAAGTAGAGAATCCAAATTTGAGTTTGATCTTGGTCTAAACTATGCCAAGAGGAAGACTCAAAGTTCTTTAATGCAGGCCCCGAATTGACTAACACTCCTCTACATGTTCCACATAAATTCGCTGTCCAGTATTTCCCTTTGAAATAACATTTATAAAGTGGGTATTTTCAATTACTAAATAATAATCATGGTCACTACTGCTATGCGTCTATAACCTCAGCACACCGTCATGATCTGAACATTTATTTTGGATCTTAAATGGTGCAGTAATATCACTGACTTCCAGGAGTAAAGAAATCAATCAATATGTTGGTTATACTGCAAAGGCACCCTGGGATTTCTCTCACAAGTGATGAGCTCTCATCCACTTTCCTTCCTGTAACTCCACAACTCTATTCAAACGTTTCAATAGAAAATCCGACCAAGTGTACCAGAAGGGAAAAGAGAAAAAAAGCAAGGAAAGGATAGAAGTCAAATGTTAAAAATAAAAGTAACAATAAATGTGAACTCTCTGACCTTAAGTAAAAGGGAAAAAAATGTACAAAGTACAGTGCTGAACAAAGCCAGACTGGGATAGAGAAACGGCTTCAGCTCCTGCCCGTGCAAGTTGCTTAGCAAGTGAGATTTAACTAGACTGAATACTGCTTTCTTACTCCACTATGGTGGAGGAGCCGTGGGGTCACCGGGTGCCTGGCAGTGTGTGCATCTTAACCAGATGCCGGGAAAAAAAAAGTCCTGTTAAACTAAATTCTGCGGCACACTGAAATGCCTTTGGAGTAAAATATACTTTCTAAATAACTCAGAAGAAATCTCTTTTTAACGTGTTCTATTAATTTGTGTAATAACAAAATGAATCTTCATAGTCTTCATTTTACTTTTCTTGGGCATCTCTATTTTACAGTATCCCCGTTGTTTTAAAAGTGTTACTGTATTTCCCTAATTTAGTGAAATGCAAAAAAAAAAAATCAGTTCTTAAAGTGATATATTAGGAGCACTGTATTAAATTACACATTCTCATTTTATATTGTTTAGTAAAGAAAATGTGTGTTCATGGAGTGGGGGCAGGTGGGGAAGGGAACTTGAGCGATTGGGTTGGGGAGCGGATGGAGCGGGGAGTACTGAAAGAGATGACTGGAGAGGGGGCTCATTTTCAGGTCAGGTAGAAATTTGATGCTAGGGAAACTCCCAACAATCTACAAAGATAACTTCAGCTAAGACTCCTAGGTAGAGTGATACATAGCCTGAACTGGCTCTCTCCTGTGATCAGATTGTTGACTACCCCAATTGTCCTCAGAGAGCCTTCATCTACTAACTGATGGAAACAGATGTAGAGACCCACAGTCAAACATTAGGCTGAACTTGGGGAATCCTGCTGAAGAGAGGGAGGAGGGATTGTAGGAGCCAGAGGGGTCACAGACATCACAAGAAAACCCACAGAAACAAATAATCTGGCTCATAGGAACTCACAGAATCTGAACCAACAACCAGGGAGTCTTCATGGAACCAACCTAGGCCCTCTACATATATGTGAGTTGTGTAGCTTGGTCTTCTTGTAGAACTCCAAACAATGGTAGCTGGAGCCATCCCTAATGTTTGACTGGCTCTTGGGAACATATTCCCTGTACTCAGTTGCCCTGCCCAGCCTTAATACAAAGCCAGGTGCTTAGACTTATCACAACTTGATAAGACATTCCCTGTTGATACTCATGAGAGTCCTGCCCCTTTATGAACAAAAACAGGAAAAGTGTATTGTTGAAGGGAGGGGAGAAGGGTGTAGAAGAGGAGGACAGGAAAATGATAGGGATGTAAAATAAATAAATTTTAAAAATCACAGAAGAAAAAACAATAAGTTTGATTTTGTTTTTAAAATTAATTTAATTTGTGTGTTTGTTATTTTGCCTATGTCTGTGTGCAATGTATCTGCCTGGCACCCACAGAGACCAGAAGAAGCTGTCAGATCCCTTAGGATTTGAGTAACAGATTGTGACTGAACATGTAGAGGCTGGGAAACAAGCCCTGTTCTTCTGTAAGAACAGCAAGTACTCCTAACTGCTGCACCATCTCTGCAGCCCAGTTTCACCAATATTTGCCTCTTTTTTGCAGATGTATAATCATACATTTATGACCAATTATATAAATAAATGAAACTACCAAAGGAACATCTTCTGTGTGTGTGTCTGTGTGTGTGCACGCGCACGTGTGGTTTACATCCATATGTGTGCATGCTGACAAGCACTTTTATGGAGGCCAGAGCAGGATTTGGTTACACTACTGACTCATTCTGCCTTCTGCTCTTGTGCCTTAAGACAGTGGCTCTCTGACCCTGGTGATAAGATGGTGGTCAGCCAGTTCCACTCATCATCCTGTCTCTGACCATTGCGGCACTGCTGTCACAAGGCCCCCTGAGTATCTACTCAGATTTTTGTGTGGTTGCTGGGACCTGAACACAGGTTTTCATATTTGTGCAGCAAGCAGTGTTATCCATTGAGTCATATCTCAAAGTAAAGGATGAACCATTTGTAACCAACCTACGTAGATCTTTTTCAGGGCAAGAGTCCCTAGCATTGTATAACCGATAGCCCTACTCAAATTCCTAACACGTTTCCACGTGTCTTACCACTACACTTTCCATTCGCACTCTCCTACCAGCTCTGGGTATCTGGGGTATCTGCAAAGATTAAGATGGTTCTGCTTGATGTCTTTGCTTTAGCAAACTGAGAACAAATTTAGTTGGTTGTTCTCATTTGTTCATCTCCACACCATCTTAAAGGCAGGGGTTATAGACCAGAATGTGTACAGCCAATCTCAAACATCTTAAAAAGACCCATACACAAACACACACATACACAATGACCAGGTAGTCTAAGAACTTATCGTGACACCTTTCCTTTTTGTTCTCAGTGTTCCCCAATTGCAGTTTTTCATTAAAATTTTTAACAAAGTGGCTAAATGATTTTGTCATGCTCTCAAATGCTGTATGAGAGTTTTGTCTTATGAGGAAGCAGATAAAAGCTGTACCATTACTGTTAGTTTCAGACCTCATAATCAAGCTATACTGAATATGCTCTTCTTAAAGTCTGACTTCTACAAATAAGCACTTAAATACTCCTCAGTTAAATATCTCTGACAAAATTGGGAGACTCAGCCACTCAGACTCATCCCAGTTTTCCATTATCTACTTAAATAAGATGAAAACTCTACAAAATGCAAATATACACTCCACTTTGAATAACAAAACAAATAGCTACAGTGATAGCAGTCTTCAAACTGAACTGGAATTCTTGAATGAATTTGAACCAATGGTGGATGTTCTCTAATTTTCATTTCCATTAGGAACAACACCATTCACTGTCATGTTCAGCATCAGCTTTATATTTAGCTTCACAATCAATCTGTCCTACTCAGATCATCACCAAATATTTCATAGAAGTCATCATGATGTTTATCTGTACTTGAATTGACCAGAGTAAAGTACTCTGACCAAATATGGGAAATAATCTTGAGCCTAACTCACACTTCGGGGGATTCTGGGTACATGGCAGAACAAAAGAGGACATATGGGTATAAAGACTAGGCAACATCTGGGTTTCCCAGACAGGGTAGAGGGGAGATGTGAAGAGCGTTGCCTATTCACTCCAGTTAGGTAAACAATAGCAAACCAAAGTAAGGATTACACCAAAGTCCAACTTGGCAAACTGATGAGGATATTGTAGTTACTTACAGGTGAACAGGTGACAGATCACACACAGAAGCATGGATGACTTAGAGTGAGCAGAGTCTGGAGTCGTAGCAAAGACCCCTCAGACTTGAATAATGAAAGTTGCATCCCAAAGGCTCCCTGCTGGCATGCACACAGATTGGCCGATGGGAGTATCTTTTGCATTTAGCTCTACTGAAATGAAAGTTGTTTAGTGATTGTGTATTCTTGAGAAGGAAATCTTGCAAATTTAAGTTTTTCCGAATCTGTGAGGTTTGCTCACTTCTGGTTTTAAGAGTGCCCCTCTTCCCTCCCTGAGGGAAGGTTTTAATTCATAGGAAATTGCTGCACAACACCAAAGATGTCATTGAACTCATATTCTTTCTCCATCTCCAAGTGGTGGAGTTTAGTACCCAATGCCTACTGAATTAAATTTTTATGGGTCCACCTCCTCCATCTTCTAGAATATATATTTAGAATAAACAATAACAAGAAGCAAATATTTCATAAGAGATGTATTTCCAAAAGTGTCTGCACTTTATATTGTACTTAAGAGTCCTACTATATCATTTTTAATTAGCTAACTAAATCTTGTTTTATGGAAGAAAGGAAATTTAACTTCATTTTTGGCATAATGGTATTAATTTACAATAATATAATATACTTTATAGAGAAATTTTGTGTTAATATTTTATACATACATTATTTTCTTTTGAAAAAAGCAATTCATTAGGTGAAATGTAGGACAAATCTTGAGTTACTGAGTTATATTGATAAGTAAGTGACAATCTTTCTTTATTCCAAAATGTTGATGACAACTTATATTCTCAATCTCTTCTTTGCTAGGTTCTGGTAATTATTGACTACTGCAGTTTTTCTCTCATACTTTTAATTTTTCAGGTCTAATTTGTCTTACATACATTTATAAAATTATCATTATAAATTAAGTCATTTTAATAAAAAATGTCATTTAGTGAGAAGCATGGACTCCTGGACACGCTCAAATTTTCCTATCAAGATTTTGCTTTTCAGGTTAACCTATAAGGTGGAGATTTGTGTACTGCTAAAGCACTTGTCTACCAGGAGTGAGACTTTGAACTCTCTTTTGGGAAAAGGGTTATATCTGATAAGTCATTAAGACACATTTTAAAATTCTTCAAGAATATTGAACTTTTGGGTCATTCAATTTTCCTGTTTCCATACCCAGGGACATTTTGGTGTTTAAAAATTCAGTTTGTACAATTCTGAGCAACAAATATTTTTTATGTTTAAACTATAAAAAACTTGTCAGTTCTACATATTGAGGTTATTGTTGTGCTTTGCACTGGGGTAAAGTTTGAAAGCTCAGTTGTATGGAATTATATTCCCCTCCTATCTTCACTGACTATATAATTATATGCCTAGATAATCTAATAATAAAATGTTCCATGAATGTTAGTACTTAGTGATTTATAATATATGCAAGTGTCCATAATATTTTAATAATATTTATAGCCTTCTTTCATTTTACTTTCCTCTCCACCATGAAGAACAATGCATCTGGTAGGAGAAATCAAAAGAAGAAACTCAATAGACTACTTAGTATCTTCCACAAAACTCATTTCTTCGGAGTTCAGGATTTCATGCATACCTAGAAGTTGCCATTTATATACTATCTATTAACTGTGATTATATATCTAATATATCTACAACATATTTCAGAATACCAGAGGATACAAAATCTAAACAGGACCCCACAATTTCAGATGACCATTGTCCTCTCCATTTCCCCATCAAAGCATGATATTTTTATGCAACTATGTTATGTATTGATCATTTAATTTGTCACAAGTTAAATATGAAGACCAACGGATTTTTTTTTACCAAAAACCTGAATAAAGACATGTGTGAACAAATATTCTCTGATTTCCAGATTTCATGTGTCCAACAAATTCATAAGTAATTGCTCCTAGAGGGGAAGATTTTGCTAGTGGATATTTTCATTTCAAAGGCAGCTAGATGCAGACTGGGAATTACTGCCAAGTGGGAACTGCAGAGAAGACAGTGAATCCATTAGAAACCAGAACCACTTTACTCCGCTCATTATTCAATTTTTCACGAGAAAAACTGACAACCCAAGGCATGAGGTGACGAAGTATAATGGCCCAACAGAAAATTCACTTGGTTGCCTTCTCTCTTCTTTGGAGAGAGACTTCGGGTTACTTTCTCTGATGATTTTCTTTCACTCTGATAACAAGTCCTTGCCCTCCATGTAATAGTATAAAATTTCTTACAATGTCTTATCCCAAATCTCTCTAATTTGTCACGTGTCCAAGGTGGCACACAGATGCTCCCCAAAATGTATTTCTAATCCTTTCAAGAAATCTTCTAAAAATGACATAATAAAAATAATTATTTAAGCCCTATTATATATTTGCAAACATAAATTATAAACATTGTCCACTATAGTAGTATAAATTACAATTTTCAATTTCTTTTCTTATTCACTTATATGTGCATACTGCTACCAATATGTATTATGGAGTAGAGGATGCTTTTAATGTCTTCATGTTTGGTTTAAATGATTCAATTAAAGTTTTGTGTAATTAAGGGAATATAAATTTTCTCTTACTTTCTAACATGAAAAAAGAAGCAACCCATTCGGGCTGAAAAACAACGCAGTGGTTAAGAGCACTTCTGTTCTCTGAGGACTTGGTTCAGTTTCCAGTACCCATATGGTAGCTCATGACTGTCTGTAACTCTAGTTCTAACAGATTTGATGTTGTCTTCTGTCATCCATAGACACCTTAATTTATGTGGACAAGCAGACACTCAGAGTCACACACATATGAATACTTAAAATAAAATGAAATAAAATAAACTAGATCCAGCAATCACATCTGCTTCTGTTGAGTGGTGAGTCCTTGGACCTCAGCAGTCTCTCTGGATGGGATCCGGATACATCTGAATACATTCCTATTGTCATGGGCTGCTACATGTAGAGACATTTCTCTCCTATGACACCCATAAAATGAAAATGTTAATGATTATTCCAATCTTCTTTTGTGAAGATTTTATGAGATTTCTTATGCAAAATACACTGCACAGAACAAAACTGATCACTTTAATATTAAACAGAAATGCTTCTTGACATTTAGGGAAAACACGAATGTGAAAATTTAAAAAGTCCTTGCTTATATAATTATGTTTTTATTTTGTGGTTATTCACTTCACTTTATGGCTAGGCATTATAATATATCCAATGTCACTAAACTGAGTAGGAAAGAAACTAAAGGAAGAGTTATAGGTTGGATAAAAATTACTATACTCAGTATGAACAACATGTTTACCAAACCTGTAGAATCAATTGGCAACCCATAAGTAGTTATCTGTGTAATATATATTGAATAACATTTATTTGGAGTAACCTATAAGGTGAAGCAAATATATTAGGAAAATAGAAATACAGAGAACATTGTTCTCTTAATGAAAATAAGTAACATTTTATGTTAAAATGAGAAAAGTTAATATGTAAAATTGATTACAGGAGGGAATGTGTGCAAATGACTAAGTTAGCAGAAAACATCTATGAAAGTAACTCTCTAGTGATTAATCAGAGTACTTTTCTAAGTCATCTTTCCAGCAGATTCCTTTACATATGAGAAAAGAATCCATTTCCAATAAAAGAGGGAAAGAAAAGGGAATGTGTTTACTACTCATCAAATCACACCTAGGAAGAATTCGCAATTTTTGAAAACAACGTACTGGCTGTGAAGGATTACAGAGCAAGCTTACTTGGCTTAATTTGTGGTGGCAAGTTGAGGCTGTATCAAACATTATAGATGAATTAACATAGAGGAATGACATATTAACATAAAAGAATATGAGGAGTCTTAGACAAAACTTAGGTTTGCAGTACTTTGGTGTGCATTCATTTAGTTTATTTCTCCATAGATTCTTATGTGTCTGTGTATGTATATATGTATTGGCATGTGGAGTGTGTGTGTGTGTGTGTGTGTGTGCGTATGTGTGTGTGACCAAGTTTACAGTTGTACACACACACATGTGGAGGCCAGATTGATTTGGTTGTATTTCTGGAGTAGTACACAGCCTGATATATTGAGCTAGTTCTCTCCTTTTAACTTGAGCTCTGTGATTTATTTCATTCACCTAGTTCTCAGCTTGCTCTAGGAATCCACTTTTCTATCCTTCTGAGCATTGGGATTGCAGGTGAGTTGTCCTATTCACAAAGCACTGTGGAGCTCCAAAAGTCCATTCGAAAAGAGGGAGAAGCAATAATATGAGCAACAAGGTCAAGACCATGATGAGGATACCTACTGATACAGCTTACCTGAGCTGATGGGAGCTTACTGACTCCAGATGGAAAGTTGGGGAACCGGCATAGAATGAAACTAGGCACTCTGAATGTGGGTGGCAGTTGTATGACTGGAAGAGTCTGTGGAGCCACTGGCAGTGTGGCCAGAATTTATACCTAGTTCTCAAACTGTGTTTTTGGAGCCCATTCTCTTTGGGGAGATAACTTGTTCAGCCTAGTTATAGTAGGGAAGGCCTTGGTCCAGCCTCAAAGTGATGTGCTAGAGTTTGTTGACTCACCATGCGAAGCCTTAACCTATCTGAGACGTGGATGGAAGAGGGGTATGGGGGAAGGTAGAAGGAAGAGGAGGAGGGGAGGGAGAGGGAACTGGAATTGGTATGTAAAATTTCAATTAAATAATAATAATAATAAGAAGAAAGATATGGGATATCTGAGTTGGCATCCTCCAACTCTTAGGGTAAGTAAGAGCTTTATCAATTGACTCATTTCCTTAGCCTGCCTTTTGGAACATTCTCAACCTGCCACCCTGAATTAGGCCAAGGAAGCTTTCTCTGTAAAACTTTATGACCAGTATGGTTTTTTTTAATGTGTGAATTCTTCCTAGACATAATTTGATGAGTAGTAGATTTTTTTCCAGAAATAGTATTTTATTTTTGGCATGGCTTTTTCTAAAGATGTTATACATTTTAATTTAAACAATTTTCTTCTTTTCCCTTCTTTTGTTGGAAATGGATTCTTTTCTCATGCAATATGTCCTGATGTCCCCTTCTTATTCTCCTCCCTGTTATCCTCAAACCCCTTCCCACTCCCTTTCTGTCTCTCATTAGAAAAGAACAGACTCTTAAGACATAACAACAAAATATAACAAAATACAATATAGTAAGATAAAATGAAAACTGTCACAAAGAAGTTGGACAACAAAATCTAAGAGGTGGAAAAGGCCCAAGAAAAGGTACAAGAATCAGAAACCTACACATTCTCGAAATCCAGAGTCCCATAAAAATGACTAAGATCAAAACTATAACATATATGCAGACATACTGCACGGTTCTCAGCCAGAAATTTGATGAAGACAAACCATTTAGAATTGGGTCTTTAAGATCTCTTTCTCTGCAAATGTCTGGCTGTGTATTTGTTTATACACATTTTTAAATGTTAATTGGCCACTGGACATTTTCTCTGGCAATTGTCAACTTCATTTTCCATATAACTATTGTTTATCATTATTAATTGGTCAATAATGTTGCCCTGAACATAAATGCATTTATTGTCTTTTCAAAATTGGATGACTATTTTCCTGGAATGACATGTGTTCTAAATATGGTATGATTTTTATGTGATATTAAAAGTTCTAATTTATAAATGTTATAGAGAAGTGTTGAAGTTTATTAACATTTCTTCATGTAAAGTTGTTAGTAATGACAAAGATACTTCTAAGTTAAGACTTATAAAAACATACATCTATTAACATATATTTATTGCAACACTCCTTTTTATATCACTTGCTCCTATCTGAAGCTTGTTTTATAATTACAACATACGTGGTGTCAATGTTCCTAGAGTCATTTTAAGCATTCCAATACAAATTTTGAATAATAAAAAGTAAATAGGGCATTAATTATACCCAACTATAATCCTAAAACTTTGGAGGAAGAGGCAAGAAATTCAAGAGATCAAAGTCATAGTCAACACAGTAGGAGATTAGTAACAAGCAAGATAGTAAAAAAGATATTTTGATTATTAATTAACGTATCTTTAATTTTAATATTTATAATTATTTGAAGTTTGTTGTAACAATTACTATTATGTTGCTGTGAAAAAATATGATAACAATAGCAAGTTAAGGATCAAAAAGTTTATTGTCCTTTAGGATTTCAGAAAGCAGGGCCAAGAATGACAGGAAAAGCACAGTGGGGGAAATGCGAAGCTGGCAGATCACATTTTTACCCATACAAGAAGAAGCAGAAAGTGGGAAGGAAGAGGGGGGAAGGCTCTAAATGCTCAAAACTTGCCCTCCAGTGACATATTTCTTCCAGCAAAGTTGTACTTCCTAAAGATTTCACCACCAACAGTGCAATCAACAAGGGAATAAGTGCTTAAATGCATAAATCAATGGGATCACTGCTCATTTAAACTGTTGCTTAAATGTGTACTTGGATAGAGGCAAACTGAGATGTGATCTCCGTTTTGATCATTCTGGAATACCTGGCCATGATGTGTGTGTGTGTGTGTGTGTGTGTGTGTGTGTGTGTGTGTGTGTGTGTGCATGCACACGTGTATGTGTATGTGTGTGCGTGTGTGTGTGTGTCCCTTGTTATGTCACAATGAGCATGTGGAGGTCAGATGACATTTTGAAGGTTTTGGCTGTCTCCTTCCACCATGTGCGACCCAGGGATTGAACTCAGTTCCTCAGGCTTGATACCAAGAACCTTTACCCACTGAGCTCCCTCAGCAGCCTTGACTAGGATTATTCTCCCAAATTAATGAACTCATCAATCATTTAGATGTTTGACATTCACTGAGATTCATTAACGCTTAAAAGACATGTTTAGCATGCCGTTGCTAGACTAAAGGTCCATCCATCATTTCATATGATTCTCCGCATATTTCATTGTCCTGTATATTTTAACATGAGTATGAACAGGCCTAGTTCAGTTCAGTTTTAGTATTTAGAAAGGATTTTGCTTTATTGAAAGTCTTTATTTGGAAAAGTTATTGATTTACATTACCATGATAAATTATTTTCTGAAGTCTTTCTCATGTAAACTACTGTAATAATTTCTCATCCTTTTAAACTCTGTAATTCATTCATATTATTTAAAGCCAATAAACCATTACACTTTCATAATTGTTCTTTAAAAGGGATAAGTCTTGCCTTTCTCCTTGTCCTGCTTTGTTATTCCTCCCACACCACAGCGATAAACCTCATGACCTCCAGGTCACACTTTTTTCTTGCCAACAAAGTACGCTCTTATTTTGTGCCACTGAGTTACTTTACCAGAGATGCTTTTGGGAGAATTTTATGTGGGTTTTATTTTGAGTAGTATATGTTGCACCATATATTTAGTTAATGCCCTCGTTCTAAAGCATTCCCATTTTGCTGAGATCAGTCCTACTATAGTGCATAATTCATGTGGCTTTCTTTATTCTATTAGTTAATATTCTATTTACATATTTGTATCAATATTTACATGTAAATTATCATCATTAGGAAACATTTGGTCCACATAGCACTACTATATAAATAAGGAAAGAACTTACCACTTTCCTATATGTTGTTGAGCCGAGTACACAGGGGCTAGCCTTAGCTATTTGACTTGGTTTTTAAGAATTTTGAACTCATTTGAGGGTCATTCAGAAACAAAGCATGCCACAGGAAAGGGTCAGCAATAGTATATTCTTAAGAATATGCATTAGGGGCTTACATATTCAGCCAAGTTCTACCTCCCAAAATTTCCACAATTTCCCAAAACAGAAGCAAAAATAAGAATCAAGGCTTATGATAAGAATATGTTGGAAACATTTAAAATCTAACTCATGATATGTACTAAAAATAAGAGTACAGTATATGAATTATTTATCATAAATATTTGTCAGTAAAATTCTTTTGGGGTCAAATTTATTTATATTCTCTTCACTTAATTATTTTTCTATTTGAGAAATTTTGCCCAGCGCACATATCCTAAGTTGTAGCTCAGCCTCCTAAGCCTGTCCTTCTGAGACTTCCCTGCCTGTCCATTCCTTAGTCTTTAGGCATAGATTGAATAACTTAGCTTAGTTCAGTGAGCTTTGGCTGAACCTTCAGCAGATTTGGGCTCAGTAGTGGATCCTATGTGCCAGTCAACCCAGCCTGCTGTGTCCACATCAGACCCACACCCAATGCAAGAAGCCCAAATTTTCAGGTCATAATAATAATAACAACAACAATAGCAACAATAGGTCCTGTTCCCTTAAATACTCAGTTATTCTATAGAGATGATATTTAATAATAATTACCTGGATGAATCCCAGGACACAAAACTTAAAAGAACAGCCAAAAACTTTATCAATGCATTCAAGGATTTTAAAATATGCACAAATGAATAAATACTTACTAAACATAAAGAGAATAAACGCTGTACTGATGCCCAAGAAAACAAAAACGTAAGGCAAACTGAAATAAGACAGTCCAGGGTCTGAGAAACAAATTCAATGAAGTTATAGAAACATTGAAGATGGCTTAAGCTGAAATGAAGGTTGAAATTTAAATCTCAGTGACTGAATTTGAAAACTCAGGCAGAGGTCTTACTAATAGTGTGGATCAAGAAATAGATAGAATGTTATGACTTAAATGTAAAGGAGAGTAATTAAACAAAACACATAGCACACATGAAAAATTAAAAAGAAAAAACAAGAGGGAAGAAGTATGTGGGAAATATGGGACACCGTGATAAACACCAAGCCTTTTGAATTAAAGGGATAATCGAGGAGAAGATTTCCAGGTTAATGGCCTATATAAAATCTTCAGCAAGTCATAGAAGAAAATCTCCTCAAACTAAGTATTAACTGAAACACAATCCAGAAACACGTTGAATACCAAATTGACATGATCATAAAAGAAATAACCCATAGCAAATCAAAGACTAAGATTAAATATATGGAACAAAAAAGATTATTGAAAGCTTCAAGGAAAAATACACAAATCTCATATAAAGGTAAACCCAGAGAGGAATAAGCACAGCAAAGTAATCTTGGAAAATAAATTAAGCTATAATTTCTGAAATACAAAGTATGACCAAGAGCATAAACACATAAAAAAATTCTGCAAACAGCATACATCTTGCAATAGAATATATACAATATAAGTAAATTATAATGGCCTTAACTTCCCAATTAAATGACAAAATCTACCTAAGTGGATTAAGAACAGCATTCATCTTTCTGTTATCAAAGAAACATTTATCTTGACTCTAAAGATAGTCATCACCTTAAAGTGGAAGGATAGAAAAAAGAATCCCAAAGAAATGGAAGGAGAAGAGAAGCAGGTGTTGCTATCTCAATATCTGATAAAGTACACTTCAAAGTAAAACTCATCAAAAGAGTTAAGGAAGGGCAATTGATTCTATTCAAGAGAACAATTTACCAAAAGAAATTATGATCTAAATATATGTGCAGCAAAATCTATTAGATAAAATTTCATTTAAAAAGTGACATACATGGCTTAAATACAAAGATTAATTGCAATCTACTGATAATCTATGAGTTCAATACCCATTTTTTCTAATAGGTCATCTAGACAAAAATAATCAGAGAATCTAAGAATTAGGCAGCATATCAAATGGGGCTGACAGATATATACAGAACATTCCACTCAAATAGCAAAGAGCATGTATGTACTCAACAGCACATGGAAGCTTCTCTAAAATAGATCATATCCTAGGACATAAAACAGATCTCAGCACATTCAGAAAAATCAAATAACTCATTGTATCTTGTCTGAATACAGTAAACATAACATATTAACAGCAAAGAAATATCCAAAAAATATTCAAATTCATGGAAATCAAACAGCTAATTACTGAATGATGAGTAGAGCAAAGAAAAATAAAACAAGAAATAAATAACAATAACAATGAAAACAGCCCTAAAACCAAAGAAAATGAAACAGCATAACAAAACCTCTGGGACACATTGAAAACAGTACCTAAGAGAAATTTATAACTTTAAGTCTCTCTGGAATACACTGAAAACAGTACCTGTGAGAGAAATGGATAAATAAGTACCTACATTAAAATTAACAGAAACAGCACAAAGGACTTTATGATGCAATTAAAAAAGTTAGAGAACCATAAGCAAACCATCTATTAGATGCCAAAATTTAAAAAAAATCAGAAGTTAATGATTATAAGTTATAGAAACAAATAAACAATACAGATAATCACTGAAACATGTTCTCTGAGGAGATAAAAGATTGATTAACAGCTCTTTGGCCTAATAACCAAAGGAAAGAAAGAGGACAGAATTATAAGAATTAAACAGACTCGAAATAAATTTAAACAATTATAAGGGCACACCTTAAAAGCTTGTGCTCTACTAAAAAATCTAAAAGAGATGGGCACTTTTATAAATTAATATTAACCATCAAAGTTAAACACAGAGAATATCAACAACTAAACAGACTCATAACAACAACATAAAACCATCATGAAAAGACTTCTGAACAAAACAGTGTTCAAGCCCAGGTGGATTCATAGTAGAATTCTCACAAACTTACAAAGATCTACAACAAATACTTCTTACATTATTCAAAACAGAAAAATAAATGGAAGTATCATTTTAAAACTTCTTCCATGAAACCCTTATTTGGTATTATTCCAATACCAAAACCAAGTAAAAACACAACAATAAAACCTGAAGGCCAATATCCCTGATAGACATATATGTAAAAATTCTCATGAAAATATCTTCAAGATTATTGCATGCATTAGTAAAATAAGTCATCCACCACGATCAAGTTTGTTTTATCCCAAAGGTTCAGGAATGGGTCAACATATGCCAGTCTATAAATGTAATAAACCATATAGATGGTTTAGAGTCAAAACATCACATAATCATCTCAATAGAATCAGAAAAAGTCTTTGACAAAACACAATATGGCTTCACTATACAAGTTCTAGAAACAATAGGGCTGGGAAATGTACACCTCAGCATAATAAATATATATGATGAAATCACAGCCAATATTATCCTAAATGGGGAAAAAACTTAGAAGCAATCCCATTAAAATGAAGGATGAGATACAGTTGGGAGGCCCTGCTGGTCAGAGGTTTCTCTAAGCCTGGTAGTTTTCTCTAAGCTAGGCAACATGAAGGAGTGTCTCCACCCCACCCCCACTCCCCCAGGGAGGTTTCCTGTACTCTAACCTGCCCCTGCCCTCATCTGAAAATGTCTCTAGGTCTGAAGGACTGACCTTATCTGAAAGCTGCCCTAAGCCTGGATGCCTGATTTATCTCTAGTGTGAGCGTTGGCACAGTTTCCTGCTAGAAGCCTTTCCCCTGCCGCACATAAGCCAACTAAGATTTGTAGCAGGAGCTTTGTTATGAGACCCTGCTGCCACCAACCCAGCCTTATGATATGAATGTACCACTGAGTGCAAATCAGGGTTTATCCCCAGGCTTTCCAATCTTATATATTGCCTATATTCTGGAGTAAAGTTGAGTTGATTCCTCAAAATCATCTCCAGGTGGGCTGCCTCTGTGGAATCCAGATCCATTGGGACCCAGTTCCCTGCTTCTGTTTCTTTCCTCCCCGCACAGGCCAGTCTTTTCTGCCCTCACTCTTCTCAATACAGTTGTTACAGCACTAGCTGAAGCAAAAAAAAAAAGGGGGGGATTAAATAAGAGAAAAAATTCAAATTATCCCTACTCACAGATAATATGAAATTATACATGTGAGATCCAAAAATTCCAAATTCCACTAAAAAAGAACCTGTAGAAATAACAAACAATTTCAGCAATGTAACAGAATACAAAATCAACTTGCAAGGGCTGATAACCTATCTACACACCAACAACAAACACTCTGAAAAGGAGATCAGATATATTCCCTCTCAAAATAACCTCCAAGAACATGATGCATCTAGGAATAAATCTACCAAGGAATTGAAAGACCGCAATAATAATAATGATAATGATATTAATAATAATGATAATAAAGTAATAAAATTAAAAAATGAATCTCTTCAGACTGAGATAGCTTCTAGAGATGGAAAGTCCAGCATTGCCCATGGTTGTTAGAATTAGTATTATAAACATAACCACTTTCTCAACAGCAATTTAGAGATCCAATGAAATCTCAATTAAATTCCCACATTAGTCACATAATTTTTTAAAAAAATTATAAACTTCATATGGAAACACAAAAGATCCCATATAGTCAAGGCAATGCTGAGTTAAATGAACAATGTTGGAGAACTTGCCATTCCATATCTCAGGATATATTAAAGTTATGGTCATAAAAATAGCATACAAAACAGTCACATAGGTCAAACTGAACAAACCAGAAGACCTAAATATGAGTACATGTAACTTACAGACACCTAATATATTGACAATGATATAAAAATAATACATTGGAGAAAATGTTTAAAATAACATTGTCTATAGTAATGCATATGTGTATGAATATGACTACTAGGTGTTTGTGTGTATATGTATATGTACATGTATGTGTGTGATGTATGTTTATATTGTGAATTAGTCTTTGTATGAATTTTGTATGTTTTATGTGATATGTGTTTGTGTGTACATATATGATGGACATTTGTGTGTGTAGATATGTGTGTTTATGTGTATATCTTGGTGTTTATGTGATAAACATGTTTGATAATTTGTATGCATATGTGTTAATGTATGTAGAGTGTATGTATTTATCTATATGTCATATATGTATGTTTCTGTGTCTGTGTGCCCATTTGATGTGTATGTCATATACTTTCAGAGAGGAAATGGGAGTCTTCTCCCAATTGTTTAAGCATCAGTTATTTCTCAGCAAAGCATTGATTTAAAACCACCTCGGGGCCCTGAGGAGATGGTTCGGTCAAGAAAGTGTTGCTATGTCAGCATTAAGACCACAATTCAGGTCCTCAGTACTCACATAAAATGTCTGCACATGTACACACATATCCACAGTAACAAAAACAAGAAACAAACATAACAAGCCCCACAAAATATCAAACACAGAGACACAGTGTGTATAATTCAAAATATACTAAGCAATTAGGCTTTATGTTCATCGGGAAATTTAAGACACAATATATTTAGTGTGAATTAAATGTGACATTTCCTGATAAGCAATTTTCTATTTATAAAGCAGGATTTTACTATCATTTTATTGTCTAGATTAATGATATACAGAGATATTCATTAAGCGTGAACAGACTTTTGCACTTCTAATGAAATAAAAGAAGCAATCAAAACTCTTTTAAAGACTTTTGATGTAAAATTATGGGATATGAAAAGAGAAATCAGGGCAGGGGCAAAGAGTTATTTGCCTCAGTTATTCGTGTATGCCCAATGTTATTAAAATATTCTTTCACTCTATGGAGTTATTGGTGATTGCTTTACTGCTTGGATGGGTCTAGCATGAGAGTCTCATAAGTGTCTTGGGAGCTGACATTGTGACTGACATCAGACGGAGGATGCCAAGTCTTGTCACACTGGATGTTTTCAAATGATAGAAAATTTAACAAAGATTTATTTCTAACTAGTTTCTTCCTAGGGAGAACCTTTGTTGATTATCTTTTCTCTGTCTTGCAATGAAATAAAGACGGCCTCGAGAAGTGTTTTCAGTTGATTAAAGTGTATGTGGTTCCTGAGTGTGTTTTATTTCTGCATGGAAAATATTGGATGACATTATAAAAGACACGTGTGACAGACTGTTCCAGACTCAAAATCATTAATATTCTTCTTTCTATTTTCATGTGAAAAATAGAGTTTAATTAGGTATAGATAAAGATAAATTGTTACCTTTGTAGGTCTGAGAAGTACTTATTTATTGGTGTCTATGATAAAAATATATTTGTCAACAAGTGCTTTCAAAAGTAGGGTTGTGTTTATGCAAAAATATGGAATTAACCTTATTTGCAAGTATAGTTGAATATTTTGTTAATTTCTCTAACTATGAAAATAGTATACTTCTTAAGAATTTTATTTCATATTTCCATCCATGAATTAAGATTATAAAATTAAATAAAGACTATCTCATAAAACAAACTTGTGGTTGCATTCTATGTAACACTCTAATATGTGACTATTCTATCGAGAAGAAAATGAATCCTGATAATTCACTACTGTTTAGATTTTGTTACCCACTGAAAAATTATTTCAACTTTTCCAATAGTTTGCTCCCCCCCTTTTTATTTCTCACTTAGATATATGAAACCTGAACTCAATAGTTTGGAAAAATATTCCTTATATGTCGTTCACAAAATTGATGAGTACACTCTTGCGTGACACATGGGAGCTCACTTTAGTCCAGGGCTCATTTACATATCTACCCATGACATGAGTAGAGAGACTGAGCTATGACATATGAAAGATAGTCCTTTCAAGGTTTCTGCGGAATGATTTACTCAAGAACTGCCAAGTGCTGAAGACTAGACTGTAGCTATGGAGAAGGTGGGAGAAAACTAGGTAAGAAAGAACTTGATGGATGGGAAGAGTGGTCATGGAAATTATTTTCTCAGTATGATGTGACAGAGTAGATGGATTTGACACTCAGGAGAGGAAGACAGAGACCAACATGAGTTGCACAAAGTTATAGAGGTGAGAATATTCTGTATTCTGGGACAATGGAATCTTCCTGTGATATGTCACTTATATCAAAGAATAGGTGTGTATGTGTGTGTGTGTTCTATCTTTTTTAAAAAAATTTAGATTTGGCCACATTTCCATCGCTGGAAATAACATCTGCTGATTGTGTGAGACAAAATCCATTTGGATACATGGGGTTTTCTGAGTGAATGCTTTTACATGTTGCAAAGGCTCTGGTGTCTGCTGTCTTTTTTCTCAGAATTCACCATCTTCGCTTCAATGTCTTCTGCCAACTTACAATCCTTGTAACAAGGTAAACAGTGGAAAAATTCCCAAAGTTTATTTTTAAATTTCTGGCACACAGACTAAGTTTTTATACAAAACCTGTGATTCAAACAATCTTTTAAAAATCTTTTAAATTTTTACATAATAAAAGTTTCATGATTATCACTGTTATTTCAAATTTTGTCAACAAAGTTTAATAGCTGAAACTTCACGTCAGTGGCATGCATATATTTTTAGTAATTTTAAACACCATTTCTATGTTATCACTATGGAAATCTCTATTTCAAACAATCACAATTTTGAATGGACCCCTGAATCACAGAGTAGTTAAGTAGTTTGCCTCAACCAGAAGATAGGACATGTGTACTTCACTCAGGAATTAATTCAGAATTCCAACAACTAATGGATTAAACAGGACAGCCCCACTTTATTTCCTCTCCTAATGAGAAGGCCATGGGAATAAGATGTAGTTTCTGTAGAGTTATAGCTGGATACTGTCTTGTCCACAGGGTAGGATCCAGATATTCCTGCCTTCAGAGTGGAATTGGTCCTTCTATCATCTATGCCGACCACATTGTCTATGGTCAACTTTTCCTCCTCAAAAGTTAAAGAATTTGAATAGGACTTCTGAATTCTGCACTGATACCATGTTTTCTTGTGCCTCTCCCTCTTTCTGTCATGAGCAAGGAAAGCATGTCTTTCATCTAACTCTTGCTAGTGATGAGCAGTGCCATTGGTGGCTGCAGCTTGCCACAAAGGAAAAAGAGAATGTCCAGTATGGAGCACTGTCCGGAACTCAGCCTTTTGTGATCACAAAGACTGTCTCCACAGCACCATAAAAATAAAGAGGTGATAAACTCACTTGGGTTTGAATTTTAGAAAATATTGCTCATCAAATTAAAAGTGAATTGTGAGTCTATACTCCTTCCTGGCTTCTTAGCTCTGCACTATTCACAAATTCATGTTTAAGCTGATTTCTTTTACATAGTTGTTTGAGAAATCGCTCTACATTTTATAGGCTCTGAAGATCAAATTTCTATTTAATTGCTAAGCAATTAAGTTTTTAAAAATGATTTTTAATGAGTTCAAAACAACAGAAACACTTGGAATCACCTCCATCACACCACAGCTTTACAGCAGTTGACAGTTAACTCTTCCTTTCCTTATCCTTCTTCTGAGAGTTTAAATGGCAGAGAATTTGACCCTTCACAAGAAAGTGTCCAGTTCTTCAGAGATTTTGCCCATCCCTAGCCAACTTCTCCTGTTTCCTACCACATTCCATCTGGCTAATAAAATTCAGATTCATTCAAAGTCTCAATATCCAAAAATTTATGAATCTGCCAGTCAAACTTCTGCCATACTAGTGATAGATTAGTTTGAAGTAATTCAAAGCCTCACCAGTTCCAACTCTGAAGATGCTGATTCTATTTTGTTTTTCCCTTGCCAGCATAAAACAAATAAAATGCTAGTTGTCTGAAAAGCACAAACATCTGTAGAATTTTTTTTTTTTAGTACAACTCTTGGTGTGGAAATGACTGTGAACATTGAGAGGCAAGGCTATAAAGTACCTCTCTTGTAACCAATGGAAATAGTTTTGTGAAGTACTCAAAGCAGACAGCAGTGAAGGAACTATCAGAAGCTCTCTTCTGTAACCAGTTTTCAAGGTGAATTATGGAGGTTTCTCCTCATGTGGAAATGAAGAAGGTGGTTTCAATGCATTGTGCTTCCTTGTGACTTTCTGAAAACAATGGTGTCATTCAGCTCATCTTCCTCCAGTCCATTCTCTCAGGCCCCATTTGTTTTCTGTGTGAACTGATTGAAAACAATCTGACTTCTTCCAAAAAAACAATAAACCACAACAAAAAATTTACATCATTTTATTGAAGTTGTGAAAGCGCTTGTTTATGTAAAATGTGAAGCTTTGCAGTGGATAACAATTATCTTCCAAAGTGGATAAAACACTGTTGCATACAAATATATTGCAGCTCAAAATTACATCTCTTAGATGCTGGAAAAGAAGTAACATTGAGAAAACAAATAAGCCAATATTACATCCCGCTGCAGTCCCTCAGTGGGTTGCGTGGTATTTCTTCATGAATAAAGATGGAGTAAACCACATTTGTAGCATAATAAGAAAAGGTAATTAGTGTCATCTATTCACCACTGTTAGAGTTTGACTATAGCAATTTGATTACGTTTATCACATTTTAAACTTTGAGTAAGTTTTTCAGCTCTGTAATCCAGTTAGTGTTGAAGTGTGGAGAATATAAGTCAGCTTCCCAGTATGATTGATGAGCATGAACTCGGAGAGATAGGACTGTTTAAAATAAAAGGAAGGAAATAAGAAAAGGGGAGAAAGATTTGCAATATAGATAATGCGTGTTGGCTTTAAAGTAAGTTTTTTATAAATAAGTTTGAATCTGCAGCACATCTACATAAAAAGAATAGCTGTCAAACAAAGACAGAAAGAAGTATGTCTGAATGTGGATAGTATCATCAGAGAGAGAGGAGAGAGATGGTACAGCTACACAGAGTTACTGGTTGTAGATCCATGCACCTATATATAACAAAATGAAATGATATTCAAGGTAAACATCACACTTAATATGAGTTTAATAGTGAACTAATTTCCAATTTCGAGTGAAAATCAACTAAATAAAGATAATTTACTTAATTTTGCTCAACGAAACTTAAGTATTGTAACATTTATGACAATGTTTCTTTTTTGTAGTTTTAGGATTTTGAACTAACAGTGAATAAATGCAATACCAGTCTCATATATTTAAATTTCTGGATGACGCATTCATTAACTGAAATATATTGGATTTTATTTTATTTATAATGATAAAATATAATCAGTTTTTGTATAATTCAGAATGGCTTCATAATCCTTTAAAAGAATTGAATGTATAGGAAAACAGAAATACTCCCTGACTGTTTCAAACAATCTGTGGCAATTCAAGGGTGCGAAGGTAAGACAGCTAAGGTGGGGGTGTTTCATGTAAGAAGTCCCAGGATGAAGCTCACAGATCCACAACAAAGAAATGAAGGCATAGATGGAGAATAAAAACAGTAATCCAAGCAAAGACTTCACATACTCTTGAACGAAATTGGCAACTAGGAGACTAGAAAGACCTGCAAAGTTCAATGTTTGAGAGGACTTACTCTTTCAGGGGACCTAAATTTCCTTTCATGCAGCCATCTTGTGTGGTTCACATCACCTGTGACTTTACATTAAAAAGATCTAAGACCCACTTCTGTGCACACCTGCACTCAGATGCACAGACCCACAGGTGACCAATATATGCACATAATTAAAAGTAAAAATAAAACATTCAAATAAATTAGTAATTGGGCTATGGACATAATTCTCTGTGTTTTCTTTTGAAATCACACTGCCAAAATGATTCACTGGAATTCTGCTGAGTCTATATTTAAGCATCTTTGTTACCTTAGAGTAAAAGATAGTAAGCAGCAAGTAAATAAGTAAACTTTTTAAATAGTATGAAGAAAGGAAAGTAAAACCTATAGCAATAGGATTTTTTTTTGAAAAAAGAATCAAGAAGGAACTAAAATTACTAGCGATCATGACTACAGGGAGAGGAGACTTCTAGTCAGAAGGCACAGCAAATGTGAGAACATTAAAATCCCCCACGCTGCCCATCAGTTGTCGCGTGGCACTGCTCCTGAGGAGATGTTAGGAGGCAGCCAATTTTACAACAGAATGCAATACAGTGGTGAACCAATTAGCTTCCTTTCTTTTCTTTTTCTTTTCATTCAACTTTTTTGAAGTTATGTGAATATGAATGAGAGGTTACTTACAGTAGCAGAAATGCCTCAAAGAGAGCTGTACCACAAAAAGATTTCCTCAGCTTTAGTGACAGCTTAGGAAAGCTAAAAACCTGGAGCACACTCAGTGACGTACAGGCAGTTCATAGGACTGGAGATTCTTTTAGGCAACTGTTGTGGTCAGAGCCTTTTCCAAAGCAGTCTAGCTCATTTCTGCTTCTTCCAGAAGCTTGGCTAATCCAGGTGTCTTAATTGATCTGGACCGCGTCTAGGCAGCTCAGTGTCTGACACTGTCTCTCAGCAGTCTCTTAAGCTAGAGGAAGCAGGGGCCTATCCATTCTAGTCATTTTCAGGACTTCCTAAGATGTCACATTTACTTCCTGAGCTTCTCTGTGGCAAGAATTATTCCACCTCCCCTTAGACAACCCTGTTGCCTCACCTCCCTTTTAATCACCCTGTTTCTTAAGGAGCGTCTTTCTAATTTTTATCTCAGAGAAAATTGATACACAACAGCTAAAAAAAAATCAACCTTGTCTTTTGCTATAAAACACTTTGCTGATTCTAGTGTAACAATCAAAATGTCATGGCTATTTCTAAGTCTTCTTTAGTTTCATACATGTTAGACACTGCTGCATGCTCTTTTGTGTCTAGTTTCTTGTTCAGTGTGATTAATTGTGATTTATCTACATTGTTTAGTCTCTTTTGGTTGATGGATAATTTTAAAGAGAACAAATGAAATGCATTTAATCTTTCACAGGGTGAAGGAACAATGTTTGTAGATGTTACTGTATGAGGCTGGACAGGTATATAGAGGCTTTGTTGGTGCATTCTGTGATCTAGATTTCTTTCTGCATATGCTCAAACTTAGAGGAAATGGCAACAGTTTGAAACTTAGAATCAAAGTTTTTATAATTCCAGGAGCAACTTATAAGTTTAGCTATCTCTACATTCTTACCAACGCTTGATATCATTCATCTATGCGTGCATTTAAAAGTAAGAAGCCTTAATTTTAAGGATTTTTTAGGTTCTTCCTAACACTGATTGGAAATTCCATTTTCAGCATATTTGCTATTCTCAAACACTCAGCATAACATACACAAGCATATGTTCACAAACACAATTTTAATAATCACACCTCAAACTTCATTGATTCAATTTTTTTAAAGTCAGATGTTGTTGATGCTTTGTTCTTCTCAAAGTCAGATGTTTATACTAAGACACACTCCTCACATTCTTTGGATTTTGAAAAAGGTTTAATGATGGCTCTCTGCCTTTCTAGTATTTTCAGCATAGCACCATGGCCTTTCATGAAATCTTCTCACCCTTCTGTTAATACTGCTCCTCCATGCTAACCATCGAGATCCTACCATCATCTTACTGTCTCTATAGCTTTGGATTTTCCAAAATGGTGCATGGTTTAAATCATTCAATTTGCAGCTTTTGAGATCGGATTTTTTCCACATTGCTAATGTGCATGTGTTTCCTCCTTTGCCTTCGTAGCCTGATAGCTCATTTCTTTTAATAATTAAGTATTCTATGGTATGAATGTACCACAATTAATCCTCTACTAACTCTAGGAAGAATATTTTGTTCATTCATTGTTCTTGTAGTGATGAAGAAATATGTTTAATTTCCATGTTTGAGTTATTATAGGATATACATATGGGAATTCAACACACATATAAAATGCATTTTAATCCACAACTTCCTTCTTATTTCCTTTTTTCCCCTCTTACTAAAACACTACCTAGTTTCTGGTCATGCATAGGCGTGTGTGTGTGTGTGTGTGTGTGTGTGTGTGTGTGTGTGTGGTCATTTGAGTTTATTATGAGCTGCTAACATGAATAAACATTAGAAACTTACATTTTAAATCCATTTAAGTGCAAAGTAAGCAACGTTATTGCATGGTGTGATAACAGTGTGTTTAAGTGTATAAGGAACCGTGGAAATAGTCTCCATGGCAATTGTGTATTTTCCTTTCAGACTTAGTGAGGCTTCCTATCAGTCCATCTCTGCCAGTAGATAGTGCTGTCAGTGTATGGGATTCTAGCTGTTGTCACAGGTATGAGAGGCTCTCTCACTGTCATTTTCACTTGCGAGTCAATAATGAGACATCTTTTCACATGTACTCTTGCCATGTATACATCTTTATAAAGCGTCTGTCTGGTTGAGATTTAGTTGTTGTGTTTTATCTTATCGTTGAGTTATTAGAATAATTTATGAGCTGTACATAAGCTCTTTATTAGACATATTTTACATAGACACTGTCATTCATGAGTTGTCTTCTAATTCACTATAAATTGTTCTTAAAGGAGGAATCTTTAGTTTCAATGGAAACCATTTTATAATATGTATTATATTATAATATATAATAGTTTATACAACCCATTATATAAACAAATAGGAATTAATGTATATTTTCTTCATATATGTGTATTTATATACATATATATGAAATTTTACATTAATTTTTTATCATTATGGAAAGAAAACAGTTATATGTGTGCCATGCTGACAGACTGGGAATTAGACAGATTACATGTTAAGCAGACAGGGAGAGAGACCATGGCTAGTTGATAAAAATGATGAGCTTCCAAGAAGCTTCTTCCTCACCTTCCTGTCGTAAGAAAAGTGACCAGGGCTGAAAACAAAGATCTTGTTGGTTTTGTTCCCCACAGAGAGACCCTCTACTGATGGAGTGACTCAACAATTTCCATCCCAGAAAGGACATGCTACACAACAGTTCCAGACCAACCACCCTATCTTTCTTCAAACTGTCTGATTTGGGATTCCCCTATGTATGCCGTGAATATGTTTTATTATCATTGTTTAATAAGAAAATTGCTTTGGCCTATGGCAGGCCAGAATAGAGTTAGGCAGGAAAACTAAACTGAATGCTGGGAGAAACAAGGCTGAGTCAGGAAAACGGCATGCAGCTGCCGAAGGAGACAGACGCCGTGCAGAAACTTACTAGTAGGCCGCAGTCACATGGCAATACATAGATTAATGAAACTGGGTAAATTTAAGATGCAAGAACTAGCAAAAATTATGCATGAACCACTGGCTGAACAGTGTTGTAATTAATATAGTTTCTGTGTCTGGGAGGCTGGGAAACAAACAAGTGATCTTCGACTACAACTGTTCAACCCTAAATTAGGGAAGGAAATCCCTTCAGGAACTTACAAAGTGGTAGTTCTCAAGAAGATACCGGATCACCCCACTCTTTCTTTCTGTATATGTTCTGCATGGGTGTGCTTCCTCACTCCAGATAAACATCTTTCTTCAATGACTGGTTTTATCTGTTCCCATCTGTAGTGTTTGATTTCTCCATTGCTACTTGTCATGCTTGAGATTTTTTTATGTTCTTTAATTCTTTACCTGACAGAGAAATAGAAACAATAAGAAACCCTACCTTGAGAAAGTCCTGTGTCGTGCCATGGAGTGTCTGAGAAGGTCAGACACCTTGCAGCATATATTCTGTGTCATGCCATTGTGTATAGAAGGAGATCAGAGACCACCTTGCAGGATGCAGTTCTCTCCTTATACTCTGAGATGCCTGGGGATTTGACTCAGGACATCTGTCATGGTGGTAAGTTCCTCTTAGACTGAGACCAGAGTGTTATTATAATATCTTAAAGATATTTTTAGAGCTTAAAATTTTACATTAAAATCTGGGATACATATTTTTCCATTAGGGTCTAGGATATGAAAATTCACATATGTGTAGCTTTAAAAGTTGTTCTGGCATAATTTCTTAAAGGGTCTTCTTTGGTTTGCTATAAAGTCTTTTATCATACATAAAACAAAGGTGGAGTTGATTATGTTTATACTCAGTTTCAAGACTCTGTTCTATTTCATTTATCTATGTGCCCATTCTTTTGCCAATACATAATTAGCTTAATATGGTTAACTTTAAAGGAAGTCTTGAAATTAAGTGATTTTGTTCTTCCAATCCTTACAATATTGAATCCTCATGTAAAAAAGCATTGGCTCCTCCTTTTGTTTGTTTGTTCTTTTAATATCTTCTTCAGGACTTTTTCATGTACCTGAGATAGATCTTAGACATACTTCGATAGTTATATATTATTTTTTAAATAGAAGTATTTAATATTTCATATTTAACTTATTAATTTCTGGAATATGGGAAATCAATGACTTTTCAAAACTAGCCTCACACAAGTGCTACAACCTACAATCATTTTACAATTATTAAATATACACAGAAATTTCTTTTTATAAGTCTTCTGATTTGTTAAAAAAACAACTACATTATCTGAGAAGAAAAGATTTTTTTTCTTAGATTTTCAGCATGTGGTTTTTTCCTCTGCTAACTACATTGGTTATGAATCTAAGTACCATGTTGGAAGCCAATAGTGAATGAAGAGATACTTATGTTCTTCCCAGTATTAGCAGGATGGCACCAAGTTTCTCACCAGATATGATGGTAGCTGGGGTTTTCTTTGTTAGAGTTTATCAGATAGAGAATATTACCATCAACTTAATATGCCTAGAGTTTTATCATTTTATCGATAACAAGTACTTGGATCTTGTCAAATGCTTTTCTGTGTGTATTAACATGATAGTGTGATATTTCTTTTTCATCCTATTGATGGGGAAGATTCAGTTAATTTTAAGTACTAAACAAGCCTTGCCCACACTGACTAAATCCTAGCTGAATGGCCTATATTTGTTCTCATACATTTTCTGATGTAATTTGTTAATATTTTATTGATGGAATTAGCATCAATATCCATGAAATGTGTTGGTTGAACTTAGTCTTTTGTTCTTGTAAAGTATTTGTTTGGTTTTGGTATTAAAGCAGTTGGGGGTTAATTAAAATGTCACTAAATTATAGTCTTGCAATTTGTTCAGATATGAAATGAACAAAGTTTCCACTTCACATACTGCAACCACGAAGTTACTTTGTGATATCTAGATGTTACCTGAATACACCAATGCTAAAATATCTTCACTCATAAATCTAATGCCTGAATTTTTTTATTGGGTAGTTCATGGTTCTAAGAGTGAACAAATTTAGGAAGAGAAAAGATACTGAGCCTACGTTAAGTAACACATGTTGAGCATCATTTGCAATTGAGCAATAGAAAGCAGTAGTTTAAAACTTACCTAGAACAATAAGTTCATATATAATTTGGATGGGGTAACAGTGATAACTTCAATTATATTTTAGGATGGCAACATGCTCTTATTTTATGTTAACTTAAGGACAACTGCTCTGCGTAGTGACAGAACAATGAACAAATATATCATGGTACCCAGAGTGGAAAAAGAGAAAGTACAGCCAACAGATTCATAGATTTATCTGGGAAGAACATGGAAAATGCCATGTGATTTCTAATTTTCTAAGAAAGTCTGAAAGGAAAATTAAATTAGGAAGTGAGGCATCTGTTAGAGAACATAATAGTGCTAAGAAACTGTTCAGAAACAGCTCACACTCCTGATCAGTTTAGACAGCATCTCCAGAGTCCTCTTGGTAACATTTCCTTCAATGAGGATTTTCTTGCTAGAGTATTTTACAAGGACATAGCAGGTGTCAATGTGGCATTGTAAAATACACTTAGAGCGTAAGATATATTACTTAAATATTCTATATTACACCTAAATATGTCCAGTCAATTCAAAACTGGTTTTGCTATGGATTGGATTTTAATAGCAAGTTGACAGTAAGATTTAGCACTTTTTAAAATAGATATTTTTAATTATCAACATTGCAAAATTGCAAGGCTAATTACACTCTGTATTGCTTTCTAAAAAGTAAGTGCTCTGGATAAATGTTATTAACTGGAATGATTTATAAATTTAACACAGAGGTTTAGTCATGATATTCATCTCTGTGCTAAAGATCTTCTAACTAGAAGTATCACTTTTCTATTTTCATCTTTTCTGTTTTAAAATTAATTTACATTTATATCAATTTCAAAGTAGTTGCAGAGAGTGGCCTTGCCTCATGCAGCTAACTCACTAATACTATAATGGTACCGTTGAAATGCCAGTGTGTTGTTTTCTAAGAAGGGCAGTCTCTGAGAGGTAATTGCCCAATAGTTAACTTAGAGTGACTAGTACCAACCCAGGAGTGTCACTTACTATGCGGAGCCCACATTCATTCCACATCCATACTTAAAAGTGTCATTTCTAAATCAAAAATTCAATTCAGATTATGTGCTCTAATTCTTCCCAGCTTACATGCTTAATCCATATTTCCAGGGAAGGAAACCTGGGCTCTTAGCAGAACATCATGTTAGGAGACACAGACAACCAGCTTACTCCTTGAGATGAGAATTAATCATTTGGATATGATAGATTATGTGACTTACCTACCATAAAAATACATTTGTTGGTATTCTAAGAGGTTTATCTTTACTATCATTTATTTTTTATTGATAATGACTTGGCAATTTCATTTTAATATATGCTACAATACATTAATGACTTTTGATGTTTAAATCACCCTGATATGACACAAGATGTCTGTTTTATATGATTTTTGAATTTTTAATTATATCATTACTATTGTTTGAGAATTTATTTACTCTCTGGCTAAAGGTTCTAGACTCCTTTTATGTATTCCCAGTTCAAGCCTGGTTATAAGTCATCTCTTAAAGTAGATTTGATTCTTTATGTAGGAAATGATGTTTATAAAACCAGACTTAGATATTAATTACTCCAAGACTGTAAGTATTCATAGAAAACCTCACATACTTTTATAAATGAAACTAACTGTAAATAAGTAAATGCATTTAGAAACATTACTATAAATTATGCAATTTATACAAGTCTAAATTGACACTCCATTCAAATACGAACAGCTTTACTGGAAACTAATACATTGAGTTCTTATCACATTTATACTAGCCTTATTGACAACTGTCATAGTCCAGCCTCGACAGTGTTTGCACATTCCAGGGTAGGAGCAAAAGGAGCAGAGATATGAAGAAATAAAAGACAGAACCTCAGAACAGCACCGGGAGGAAAATACACTAAATCCTGAGCTCACCTGTATTTATTTTCCACATGTTTATATACCCCACTCCGAAAGGGGATGGGAGCAACAGATTTTCATTAAGGTGACACAAGGAATAGAGAGAGCACTCTCAATGATCAGCTTTGTTGTTTGGCCATGTGACACTCACACCCTTAGACCAAGTATCCTGCAGACAGTCTCTCCCTGGAGCCTCCTGCCAATCTCCTTCAGGAGCAGGAATAGACTTGAATTCTCTAATCTTTGGTCAAAGTGGAATGGACTCACATCTGTGGGCCCTGGCACACACCCAAGCTAGTTAGTGCCTTCTCTGATGGGAAGAACACTTGAGCATTAGTCTTATTGCAGTCACTAAGACAGAGGAATGACATAGACTAGACAGGACAAAGGGTAGGGGTCTTGCAGACAATGTATATGAAGAAGAGTCCTAAGGATTTTGATGTGATGGAATTCTATTAGACTTCCCTTGTTGTTCATTATGTGGACTCCTGATTCTGTCTCAGTACCACCGTGCAGTACTCAGATAATCTGCTTCATTTTTATGGTACTGTTTTTCTCATCCTTCCATTGAGGAATGTGGATTGGAAGACCACTGGGATGTTTCTTCGCTGCAAGTCCTTCAAACTGGTAATTTCATCTTAAGCATGTCTACTTCAGGGTATAGAAAAAATATTACAGTATGCAAAATTTAGAAATGAAAACCTTCAGTCTATCTTTCAACAATATTTCCACTTGCTGTAGAAAACAGAAAATATCTTGGGCCAAGAATATGCTTAAATTTTAGATTGAACTGGATTAGTATAGATTTTCATTGAACTACATTTTGAAATTTTTTTTCAAACTTTCCACCCCCTTTTCTGCAACATTTCCTGAACCATAGGGGTATCCATTGGGACTGAGTTCCACAACTCTTCATTTTGATTGATTGTGGGTTTTTGTAATAGTCTTCATTTGTTACAAAGATAAATTTCTTGATGAGTAATGACAGCTACATGTATCTGGGGTATAAAGACAAATATTTATAATGTAGTTAGGGATTATACTGGGCTAGTTGTGGTAGTTGAACATTTTCCCCCAAGGTCAATGACTGGCTTTCGGAAGTTGGTTGGCATCCAGTACCAGTCACGGTTGTAAGAGCCAGAGGTTGAGGAGTTTACTGTGTTTTGCCTCCTGTATGTAGTGCAGTTGATCTTATAGAACATGTAATCTGGCTAAGATCATTGATGTCTTTCTCCCATCCTCCTGAGTAATCCTTTCTATGACCACAGAAGCTCAACAACCTTGAGGCTACTTCTGCCTCAGTTCCAGTTTGCTCTATAACATGCTTACAATTTCTGTGAGTGTTTCATCAGTAAAGACTTATCTAGTTTCAGTGGGCAATCAAGAGTATTGGCAAGAACCAATTTTTTTTTCTTAGTGCTTAAGGCTCCCTGAATAAGGTGTAATGTGTAGAAAGAGGTGTCCTTATTCACTGTATTGGTAGTAAAATCATGTGCAGCCACTATAGAAATCAGTATAGTGGTTCTTAAAATGCTCTAGATAGGGCAACGATACTACCCGGATTTACTACACCTGGGGATATTCCCAAAGGACTACTCATACTAATATAAAGATCATCTGTTTAACTCATTTATTCATTTAATTCACAATAGCTAGGAAATGGAAAGAGTGTAAAGGGAGGTTACTGTCCTGTAGGCATTAAGTCCCAAAGGAACACACACAGAGGCTTATACTAATCAAAAATTGTTTAGCCTGTTAGCTCAGGCTCATTATTAACTAGATCTTAAAACTTAAATTAACGTATAATTCTTGTTTATGTTAGCTACCTGGCTTGGTACCTTTTCTCAGGGAGGTCTTCTCACTTTGCTTCCTCTACATTTGGCTGGTGACTGGTTCTCTTCCTTTCCTCTTCCCAGAATTCTCCTGGTCTGGTTGCCTCGCCTATACGTCCTTCCTGACCACCAGCCAATCAGCACTTTATTACACCCATATGAGTGACAAATCTTACAGTGTATAAGAGCATTCTACCACAGCAAAACAACTTAGATATCCATTGATTTATGAAAAGATAAAGAAAATGAGACACATATGCAGAATGGAATTCTATTGATTTGTAGATAATAAAATCAGGACTAAAGAGATGCTTCCATATTTAAGAGCACTTGTTGTTAACTGCAAAGAACCTGAGTTTGATTCCCAGCACTCACATTTGATTGCTCAAACTGCCATAATTCTGGCTTCAAGAAATATATTTCTTTGACCTCAGCATAGTCTTCATTCAAATTCACGATTACAAACACTTACACATAATATTCTTAAGTGAGAGAAATGTAATTATGAAGATTTCAGATAAATGACTGAAAGTGGAAAAAATATCTACTGAGGTAATTCAAAGAAAAACAAACGCCACGTGTTCTCCTTCACATCTGGTTCCTAACTTCAAATCTTTAATATTCTCTGTTCAGCTTGTGATAGTTGTAAAAGCCAGGAAATGAGAAAGGAAGCATTTGTGAGATGAAGTCTGATAAGACAGATATGGGGATAGGAGGGAGGGTTAAGCAAAATGAAGTGGATAAAAGAGAACAGTGAGGAAACTTATTACCTATTAATGAGACCAAATCATTCATATAAAAATAAAGTTAGAGTGGAGATGACCCACATGGCTGAAGAAAATAGTTTTTTGGGGGATGTATTTAGGAGAATATGAAAACTAAAGCCAGGATGTAAGTGACAGTCCCTGCACTGCAGTTGTCTTTGTGAGCACATGCATTATTCCGTTTGACTGTCCATCACATCCAAGCATCGCACATTTACTCACAGATCAGAGACTGAAATTCATGAGACAGAAAAATTAGCCCATGGCAATGCATAGCAAACTGATGGCTCAAAACACCTGCATTTATTCCTTCCTTTTCTCGTATACATATCTGTGGTAGAACCTATATCTAACTATAAATAATTGAGATTCAGTTTTAAGACGAAAACTTCAGCATTAAAAGATTGTCTTAGCTGGCACTGTTCATAAAAATGCCAATGGTCTTCCTCAAATAAGACAGTGTCTATGTCAAGGTATGTGAAATAAATACACTTTACTTTTAGGAATAATAATGTATGCTCTGGCTGCAAGTCTAAGTGTGCTGATTGCTCCTCTGTTTGTTTGTTAGTTTGTTTGTTTGTTTGTTTGTTTTTGGATGAGAGTTCTGATGTGCTGTTCAATGGGAAATAAGGGTCTTTCTAACTCTAGAAAGGCAGATTGCACAGTAAAAAAGATAACATTTTCCTCTGTGAGTCTAGACCCAACTTCTAACAATCAGCTCTTTCTCCTTGTCATCCACAAGGGTAAGGAAAACATTTATTCTTCTTTACAGTCGGTCCCCTTTACTTGCTCAGACAATTTAGAAAATAGCTCTGTGGGGGAGCTTCTTCAATAATGCTCTAGCGCTGACATTTCTGGGCACAGTATTCAACTGTGTTGTGTTGGTGGTACCGGAGAGCCCTCTCCGGCTGACAGCTGCAGTAAATCACCGCACCAGCCAGAAAAGTAAATCACTAGAATATGGTGAACCATGTCAAAGGCAAAGCCTTTGGAGCATTGCTAAACACAAGTTCCCTCCCTCCCTCCCTCCCTCCCTCCCTCCCTCCCTCCCTCTATCTCTTTCTCTCTCTCCTTTATGTGTCTGTGTTTCTCTGTTTCTCTTTCTGTCTCTGTCTTTATCTCTCTGTCTGTCTGTCCCTCTCTGTGTTTTTGTTTCTGTATATGTCTATCTGTCTGACTGTCTCTTTCTCCTCCGTTAAATATAAGTCAATGACTTGTTTACAGATAACTTATTCTGTCATTAAAAACTTATTTCACAGTTGTAAGTTGGTTTCTTTAAAATGTTTAGATTTTTGTGTGTTTTTCACTTATAAGAACTCTAAAATTTCTTCAGAGTAGACTATCTTTCTGTGGTGTGTGTTTCTACATTTTTTGAAAGCCAATTTATGTTATTGAAGGCTAAAATTTTTCCAATGATGCTTCAAAATAATCTTGGCAGTAGATAATCCAGTTACATGCACATTAAAGCCAAGAAAATGTGGTTTTTATAGCTTTTGTTTCACTCTGGTACTGGATGTGTTGTGCATTTATGTGAACAACTGTGGGTTTATTGAGAACCTACTGGATAATAATTAATCTAGAGAAATAATGTACATTTTTATATGAAGTTTCTTTCCTTAGACAGCCAAAATTTTAAGTTTTATAATTAGTTAAGTGATGTTAACTCAGTGTATAAATTATTTATTAGGGTTAGTGGTATCAAATAGTAGAAGAGAATTTCTATAGACAGTTCTGGAAAGAAATATCACATTGCAGCTCTATGCATACTAGAAAAAGCACTGAAGACACTCATGACAAGGAAAGTGCTCACCAAATACAAATTTAAAAGTAGTGTTCCATGTCTTAAGATAAACTTTGAGTCCATTTACTCAAAGAAATGATATTTGTATAACAAATCTGGATTATTGCTAGATCTGTATATTTTAGGAGTATGTTTGCAGATGTCAAATATTATGGTTTGAGTTTTGCATTTTATATCTGCATCCATTATGATGAGCTTGTTTAGATCTAAGTAGTTAAGAACAAAGCATACTAGGATAAGTTAGACTAACACATTATTTACAACATGGTATGGACATGTGCACTCACAAGGAGAATACCATAAGAGGGCAAGAGCTATGGAGCCAAAAGTCCAAATAAACCTAATTTTTTTTTTGCAAGTCATCACAAGATGGAGGGCTAGAAAGGACTTCTCAGACTCTATGATATCACATGTGGTATGTAGCACTGTGGTATCTCCACTATATGTAGTTGTCACCCAGTCTTTGGTATTCTGTTATAGAATCCCAAGAAAGCTAATATAGGAATTCCCCAAGATTGATATGTCCTGGATTAACTATTATCCATTAGAAATATGCCATTGTGGATCATACACTGTGAGGGTCAAGATCCAGGAGCTTAGACAATGTTCAAAGTTAGCCCCTTCTGCTCGTCTGAACTTGAGGACACAACATTTGTTCCTTTGCCTGTCTGCTTGCTGTCCTCTGAAATCTCCAGAATGAGAACATGTGAGCAATGAGACAATCCACATCTTGCCATGAGTGTTATGAGCACGAGGATCTTTAACTTCCAAACCTCCACAACAGGAGGAAATACTTTCTATTTATTATGACACATTGTTCTTGAGTACTCAGTTATAGCAATAGTATCTGTAGCAAATGGAAGCATGTTCAGAGTTAAATGGCTTGACAGTGAATTTCCTGGTTCTGGGAGCCATGGACATAAAAGAGATTCTCTCAGCCTTCAGGGTTTTCAAACACAAATTTCAACAAGACCTCCCAGTGATGGAAGAGGAAGAAAGGACAGAAGGAAGAGAGGAAGGGGAACAGGACCTTAGTTGAGACTGTTCTTTTCTACAGACAAGAAGACTAAATAAAGGAGCTCTGATGGGAAGCACGTGGCCGTCTTTGCCCACTGTTGCCTGGAGAGGAGAGAAACAGTCAATGCCTTCCAAACCTTATCTCATTGGTGGTCCTTAGAGAAAAAGAACAATGAATAACAATAAATGTTGAGGCTTTTACATTTGACAAATGCAAAAGGATGCTAACAGATGTGATAAGGAACACAGCCTTCATACATGGAAGAGGGACAGAGGAGCACACAACATCCAGCTTCAGGAAGAGGAACGTTTGGGAAGTATATACTCCTGAGATCCAGTATCTGCCTGAGACTTCGTCAGAAAAACCAGAGAGTATTCTCCCTTCTTCCTTCGCCCACAACAACACAACTCAGAGAATTAAAAGGCAGATTCTCTCTGGACAGACAGTAGTGTGTAAGTTGAGAGCGGTGAATGGAGGAGCCAGGAGGGGAGTGGAAAATGAAGAAAATAGATTATGCCAGCACTTAATGAAAACTTGGGTACAATTCCAATCAACATGGTATATAACAAATCAACGGATAAACACATTAGGAAGATAGAGTAATTTTAGTTAAATCTAGGCTGCAGGGTGTCACTGTCAGAAATTGATATCCATCCCTCTGTAAAATCTTTATGCAAAGCTATAACATTAGGTCATTCCTAGAACAACTACTTAGCAAATATGTTCACACAGGAACACTGTGATAATACACTGAACCAGAACAACTTTATGGTACAGTAACCTGGCCAGCAATGCTGAAACAAATAGCTAGAGGGAACATCAACAGAAAAAGTCATAGTAATATCCATACCTCTAATCAAATGGGTTCAGAAAATTAATTTCTGAGCACAATTGCTCCTGGAACACACATTTGTCTACTTGTATCATCTTTGGTGTTAAATGGAAACATTTTCTTTAATTTCTCATGCTGGAAAAAATGGGAGAAGGGATTCAGAAGAGTAGTAGCCAGAGAAGGAGGAAGATGTCAGAGACCAGTCAACCAGCTACACAGCAATCCATGGAGCAAGAATAAGATTTACAGCAGTAAGAGAATGGGGAAGCCCAGAGGCAAAGGGCAGAGGGGATAACATTAATTAATAAAAGTAGGCAAGAAACAAGCCAAACTAATGTCAGACATTATAACTAAGAATGAGACTTTGTGTGTGATTCATTTGGGGTCTGGGTCAGGAGGGTCCTCCAAAAGAGTCCAAAGAGTTTAACATCCTACTACACTTGGTGATGCAAAATGAGGAATATTGTTTAATAAGTCTACAAAAAAAGTATGAAAAACTGAATGTGATGGAACCCCCCCACCCCGCAAACTGAAAAGCTAAGTACTTCAGTTCCTGGCATTGCCACTGGAAGCCACCATGAGTAAGCTGGTGTACTTGGATATGGGAAGAAATCTGGGCGATTGTGAGGGGATAACCTACTTGAAGAATGGGTTTTGTCTGTGAATGCATTCCAGTCAGGGTGGTGGTGTAGGAGGCCCTTCTGTCTATGTGTCGCTTTCATTGGTTAATAAAGGAACTTCTTTGGGTCTATAGCAGAGCTATAGGGGAACAGAGCTAGATGGGGAAGACTGGACTTACAAAATCAAATTACATATCCCGAAGCCATTCTAAAGGGTTTCCATACAGGTTCTCTCAAGCTCTTGGCTCATATAACAAATTAATGACTTAATTAAGTAACATAATGTGAAGTGGCAAAGAGATTCCTGGGTGCTCTTAATCTTGTTCTCCCAATTTTAGATCATCAAACATTTTGTAAACCAGGAGACCCGGCCAGTGAGTGACATAGCTAGGTAGATAAGACAATTGTCACAAAGCTTGAGTCCAACTTGTGACCCGCATGGTGAGAGAAAGAGTTGACCACCTTGTGTTGTCCTTTACATTCACAAGCCCCGGATGAAAAATTTGCCACATCACTTATATACTTACACAGGCTCTCGGGTGCACGTATACACACACACACACACACACACACACACACACACACACACACACACACACACACACACACATACACACACATACACATACATATAAAAAGTACCTTTAATTAGTTTGGAAATCCAGCAGGGTTAAAGCTAAGCACTGATTAAGGGAATGTGACTTGAAATTTCCCCCAGTACAAACCTCAGATCTTCCCGAGAGAGGTGAAGATCAGGCCTCTTCAACCTATAGGGTCATGTGATTCAAAAGGGACCAAGGAACACTCTGTCCACCCCTGCATTGATGCTGTAGAAACACACTTCTCACTCTATGCTGAACTTTATTCAGTCTTCCATTTGCTGAAATCAACTGGGTAGAAAATCTGCATCAGCTCTGTTTTTAGTATCTAAATGTAGCAAAAAATAAGTTAGAGTGAGGCAGGTTTTTAAAAGACATACTAACTGATTTTACTCCAAAGAATAATGTACACACATAAACATGAATTGCCTCTATGTGGGAAAAATGTGCTGTGGCTGTAGTATGTGAATCAGAAACACATTTTATAACTGCGTGCTGTGTTTTGGTGATTTCAGTATTTCAGGCCTCAGCATGCCAGACATCTCAACATTGTTGGGACCATTTGGAGTCCTGGCCTTCAGCTGCTCTTCCCTGTTAGAGATCTTTCCTTTCCTTCTGATTGGAGTTACTGAAAGCTGTGTCATAATTGTTTACCAGCTCAGCTTCACGAGCACGTGTTGCCTTGAGGATCAGAGGATAAGGTTTTCACCTGTTGGCCCACCCGACTGTTGGGTATATAAGCCTCCATGGTGCTATTAAAAAAAGGGCTTCTTACTGGTGACTAGAGGTCCGTGTCTCTGTCTATCTGTCTGTCTGTCTCTGTGTGTCTTTGTGTGTTTCAACCTCCAGCCCCTTGCCTGAAGCTCGTGAACTGTATGGTAGCGCATAGAGCTCAGACCAGGCGGTGTGCGCTGCAAACATGTCTCCTGGTTTACTCAACTCAAATATGGGTAGTTTTTAATTACAGGGGTTTTCTGTAGCCAAAAATTATGCCTCCTCAATTTAAAAAGTGTAACTGTGAAAAAGTAACTTAAGGGTGAATGAACAGGTATACTCCATTCAAGAGGTAGACAGGAATGACTAATATTGCTAATGTTACCTCTGTCCAAATACATCTATGACTGATACAAAATCCCACTATGTGTTTTGCATAGAAATTTAAAAGGTAATAATAAAATTAATACAGAAAACACCTTGAATAGCCAAACAAACTGAAAAATAAGTCAAAATTAATAAAAAACAATTTTACCTCAAGAAAACAAATAGGGTATGACTAGGATGATGCAAGGCAGTGTAGTCAATCAAGAAATGAAGCAAATTGGAATTTCTAAACACAGCTCAACTATCGAAGAGCAATTCAATTCAGACAGGTGCCAATGTAATTTAACTAAGAAAAAATAAAGTATTCAGTAAATTTTATTAGCATGACTGATATTTCATGAATAAAAATAAATTTTTAGCAATAGTTCCCATCTATATAAATTTATATAAAAACTTGTATTGCTGAAGGTACAATAATAATAATATGTTAGGAGAATATATGCAGTATTAGCTAGATAAAAATTACTTTATTTTTTAAAAAAAATTTATTATGTATATGAGTTCTTCACCTGATAGCAGTACCCACAGAGGCAAAATAAAGTGTCAGATATCCCGAGAAAAGTGTGTGTGTGTGTGTGTGTGTTTGTGTTTGTGTGTAACAATAAAAGTTTAAAAAATAAGAGATGCATTTGAGAGGTGTTAGGGAACATGCAAGGGACTTGAAAGAGGAAAGAAGTTAACTGATTTAACTACATGTTAATAAAAGTAATTAACAAGCTGGGCGGTGGTGGTGCACACCCTTAATGCTAGCACTTGAGAAGCAGAGGCTAATGGATCTCTGTGAGTTCAAGGTCAGCTATGGCACAAGAGTTAGTTCCAAGACAGGCTCCAAATCTGCAAAGGGAAACTGTGTCTCAAAATACAAAACAACAAAAATTCACGAATAAGAGGAAGTCCAATTATACAACAGGCAAGAAATATGGACTGCTATTTCAAGAGAGATGTGCAAATGCAAAGAAATTTACTCTTGACACCATTAATGACCAAAGGACCGAAAATTAAAATCACAGTGAGGGACTATTCCATCTAATTCGAAGAGTTAACATTATAGAGACAAGTCATACCAAATGTTAGCAAGGGTGTCAAAGATAAATGCATTTCTTTGAGGATGCAAAATATGAGGGTGTGTTCAGAAATCTCTTTAAAATGCTAAATGAAAATACTAGAACTCACACACACCACTATTATCTGTATAAGAATACTGACAGCTTATAACATCTAAAAACTTTACATACATGTTCAGTTAGGCTTACATCTGTGATGAGGTAACATGCACTTATTTTCTGAAGGAGTGAGTGGGAGATTAATGTGCAGGGCTGGAAGAGCTGTGTGTGGGTCAACAGTTTTATCTGTCTCCATCCATGCTTGTGGCTGCGTTGCTAGCTGAAATTCAGCACAATTTTTCCAAACTTAAATAAAAAGAAAACAACTAAGATTAAAAAGTCTCAACTTGAGTAATCTTATATTTTTGTCTAAAATATTTACATCTGATTTAGGAATTATCTTTTTTGAAGGTCCCAGGTTAATTGAATTTTTCAAAACAACTGTCTTAATTTCACAGGAAAAGTTTTCTGTGTTCATCCATAATAAGAAAAATCTGTTTCTTGATTCTGTGGGTTTTCTTGATCCCTCTGGTTCCTACAATTGTTCCCGCTATTCCCTTGACTCCCTGAGCTTCACCTAAAATTTGGCTGTGGGTCTCTGCTTCTGTCTCCATCAGTTACTGGATGAAGGCTCTCTGATGATTGTTGTACTAGGTTTCTGTCTACAGTTTAGCAGAATATCATTAGGAATTATCTCATTTATTATTTTTTTGACAGTCATGTTTAGTTCTATCCTAAGTCTCTGGACTATCCAGCCTCTGGTTCCTGGCCCTTCACGCAGGGTCAGGAGTGAAGTCCCTCTTGTGGTGGGGTCTTAGGCTGGACCAGTTGTTCTCTTAGGGGCTCTACTGACAATCAAGAACCTGCATGGGTCTGGCCTAGGTCCTCTGCATCTATGTTACAGTTGTATAGATGGTCTTCCTGTGGGACTCCTAACACTTGAAGCAGGTGCTATCGCTGAATCTTCTGTCTGCTTGTGGGACCATTTTCCTACCACTAGGCTGTCTTGTCCAGCTATGATATAAGGGGAGGTACCTAGTCTAATTGCAACTGGATAGGCTATGATTGGTTGATATTCCTGGGAGGCCTGCATTTTTCTGAAGAGAAATGAAGGAGGAGTGGATCAGAGAGAGAGAAAGTGAGGGGAAGTGACTGGGAAGTGTGGAAGGAAGGGAAATTGCAATTGGGATGTTCTATATGAGAGAAGAATAAATTAAAAAAAGTAAAAATATAGTTGAAGGTTCACTGACACTTGGAAATGATAGGCTAAATTACACACACTGACACTTGTTACAGGACATCTCTGGATGCAATTCCATGCGTTTTTTAAACTTCAAAGAATTGTAGAATACAGATCATGAGTTGTTTTCAGTTCAAACTCAGGACATTTTTAATTAAAAAAACCTCATATACACTGAATAAAACTCTAATTATTTTAGATTTTTTTTAGAACTACAAAATTATCTTTTTGTAGTTTGTTTGGTTAACATATCTTGAGGGCATATTTTATTACTATGTTCCCATATTTGTATATCAGGCAATTTGGTTAAGCATCAAAGTTGGTTCTTTTCTCACTGATGTGATTAAATGTTCAGAATAAACAACTTAAAGAAAGAAAGAGCTTTGAGGTTTAAGCTATAGTATAGCATGGTGGGGTGTTCTGGCTGTAGCAGCTTAGGCAATTGTTTTTATTGTGCTCATAGTCAGAGAAATTAATGCTGGGACTCAGTTCACTTTCTCTGTTTTATTAAGACTGCGGTTCCAGCCCATGGAATGGTGCCACGACATTTACAGAGGCTCATCCCCATGATTTAACACAATCTTGAAAGTTCCTCACAGACATTCTGCAGTCTTGTTTCATACGTGACAACCTGACAATGCTAGATATCAACCTGTGTTAGCTGACATAATCTGGAAATAACTAAGTGTAGTTAAATCTTGCTACAAAACCCTTGTTTTATATTCAGGAGGGTGTGGACATTTGGGACAACCTTCTAGATGAGTTGATAGTTTCTCTTAGGCATCAGTAAGTGTATTCCTTTACAAATGTTCTTTTAAAAATAAAGTAGGAGCCTGGAGATACAGCTCAAACTTATGAATACCTCCTGCTCTTGGAAAGTCCTAGGGTTCAGATCCCAGGACCCACAATGAACAGCTCACAACTGCTGTAACTCCTCGAGATTCAACTTCCTCTTCTAGTTACCCTGGGTACCAGACAAACATGCAGTGCACATATATAATTGCCGGTGTCCACATATACAAATAAAAATCTAGCTAGGTCTTCAAAAACAAATTTATATGAACTGTAATTAAGGCATGTCTTGTTTTTTCTACATTGGTGCCATTAAATATGCACTAATACTGACAATAAAACACCATTAACATTCATGATTATACACATGTAGTCATTACCCACTAAGCATTTTCACCTTCTGGGTTTTTTTTTTTATTTCAAAACTGTTTTGTTAAAAAATACTAGCTTCTTTCTTTCACACATTCATTACATAGTTATTATTTGAAATATATACTCAGTCAATGCTGACAAAAATCTCTGTATCAAGGCATTTTGTAATCGGAAGTAGAGAAGTGTGACATTCCATTCTTAATGTGACACCTCGAATCCTAAAGGAGAATCAGGCATGTCAAAATAAGGAAGCAAAGCCAACACATTTCCTGAATCACCTCATATCTTACACACAGCTGTTCTTGCAGAAATTAATTTTAGATAAATGACTAATCCTGTCAAATGACTGTATCACATGGTAAAAAAGCAATGATAAATACATATAAAAGAGGAAATATCACCAATATTCTTTCAATAGAAACAAATACTTCAGCATTTTTCTATCAGTTCTCATTTTCCAATGAAAGAGTTGCCAAGGAAACCTCATGCTAAACAAAACCCGCTGTCAAATGCCATCATTAAAGTGAGCAAACATTACCCATGGGATTCCTCTCTTGGAGGCTCTATTCATTATTTCCTAAATCTGTAAAGCTATCATTTCCAGGGTTTCTTCTGAGTACTGACATAAAAAGAAACAATCATAATTTGTAAGAGTGTCGGCACAAAACACTTTTTCCTCAGCCCCAAAAGTGTTGTGCGGAAAGAAGGAGAAACTGGTGTGAATTCCCTGCCACTTTCCTGAGAACTGGAATGTCTATGGTAGTTTAACATTCACTTTCCAGAGAAGGGAAAACATTTTGAAACTCTGTTCAAGTAACCGTTTTTATCACAAAAAAGCCAGTGCTATCTGTTGATGCATAACAAAAAGAAAGACTCGTGATAGGATTTTTTTTTCCCGTCATTTCACTATTTGCTTCTGTGGCCTGAATTATCTAACAAAAATGCTGATTGTTCAGAAAACAATGAAGTCCTCCCTCAACAAATTGAGATATGAAACAGTGCAGAGGGTTCAAAAGCAAAGCTCTGCACAAAGAATAGAAGAGCCAAGTTAGTACAGGCCTCTTCCTGCCTTTGATCTATTGTTCTGTTGCTTGGAAATTGGCTATATAAATGGAGGAGGTGAAAGGCTACCGAAGGCATGAAAAGGGGCATTGTCGAGACACAGTGTTTGAAGTCAGACTCAAAGTTCATGTTGCCAGGCTCTTACTTTCTGTATCACTTCAAATGTCAGTTAATGTTGCTCTTTTCATCTGATCTTGACCTTTCTTTTTAGCGTCAAAAACAGAGACTGGGTGTGGTCAGTTTACAACAATTGCCACATCACCTGTAAGCCTGTGGTAAGAGACCATTCATTAAGGCAGCTTGGGATATAAGTGGCTTTGAAAAGGACAAGACAAGATGCTGGTGGCCATCTCAGAGGAGCAGCAGGTGGCAACTTAGTTCAGGAGATTGGCCCACCAGAATGCAAGGCACCAATGATTAATCTCAGATAGGCAAGTACTGTGGGACAATGGTCCTGGACCCTGTAAAGATTTGTCACTTGTATTGGTTTAATAAAACACTGATTGGCCAGTAGCCTGGCAGGAGGTATAGGTGGGTGATGTGGGGTTCCCCTCTGTATGCTGTGAATACCATTGATTAATAAAGAAACTGGCTTCACCTGATAGGGTAGAACAGGGCTAGGTAGGGAAAACTAAACTGAATGCTGGGAGACAGGAGGAGGAGTTAGAAACAAGCCACAGAGCCTCCTCTGGAGACAGACACACTGAAACTTTGCTGGTAGTCCACGAAATCATGGTGATGCACAGATTAATGGAGATGGGTTAAATTAAGATGTAAGAGTTAACAAATAAGCTAGACCTAATGGGTCAAGCAATGATTTAAATAATATGGTTTCTGTGTGAATCTTTTGGGAGTCTGGGTAGCTGGGAAATGAACAAGCAGCCTCCTTACAACAGGTGGGGCAACCAGATGAGGAAAATTCTGGGAAGAGGAAGGGCTGAGTTTGCAGTTGTTACCCAGATGCAGAGGGAGTAAGATGAGAATGCCTCAGTGATAGAAGGTACGAAACCATGAGGCTAACACAGACAAGAATTATGGGTTAATTTAAGATGTAAGAGTTAGTTAATAAGAAGCCTGAGCTAAAAGACCAACCAGTTTATAATTATTGTAGGCCTCTTTGTGTTTCCTTGGGACTAAAAGGCTGCAGGACCAGATGGGACAGAAACCTCTGTCAACAGGCAAGGTCCTGAGAGCATTGGCTCAAGAGTGTGTATGGCTACTGCTCGGCCTTTTACTTATTTGCCATTGGCATTTTTCTCTGGTATCTGGCATGTTGCAAACAGGTGTAGGGGGTCTCTACTGCCTTTAATGTAGTGGGGTTATCTCTGGGAAATATCTCTTTCTACCTGGCATTTTTTATTAGTGGATTATTATGAAGCTAATTTTCTCTAAAGCCATATGGTTCAAAATATTGCTTCTACCCTTGATAAAGCAGGGGCTGTAGAGGATCGAAAACAGGACCAATCTAAGACTTATGAGTTTCTTTTGAGGAGCCATATAAATGATGATTTAGGTTAATGATTAAGGGAAACAATAAAGTCCCAGGAGTTAGCTCAAGTTATTTTTGATATTGGGAAGTTGTTCAGAGGTTTTGGTGTGCATTATAAATGAAACAAAGCTTTAAACAGTTGACTTCATGTAACTGGAAAACAATTTGGATGGTTAGTAAAGTTAATTGCACTGGAGTCTAAGATATGAAAAGTGAAACTAAGTAACTTTACTTTCTGGCAATTATAAAAAAAAACTATAGTCATTGGAAATGGTTATAACCGAAAGGCTCCTGATCTATAGGATCTTGTCTTTCACCTGTATTACATAAAATGTTTAACCATGCAAGGGATATAAAAAATAAATTTTACTTCTTGGTGTGGGAGGTCCTTCTGTCTATGTGTTGCTTTCATTGGCTAATGAATAAAGAAATTGTCTTGCCTGTTGATAGGGCAGAGCTAATGTAGGCAGGGAAAATGGAACTGAATGCTGGAAGGAAGAATGCTGGATCTGCCAGAGACAGACACTGGGAATTTTACCTGGTAAGCCTCTGCCACATGGCGATACATAGATTAATAGAAATGGGTTAATTAAGATGTAGGAGTTAGCCAATAAGAAGCTAGAGCAAATGGGCCAAGCAGTGTTTTAATTAATACATTATCTGTGTGATTATTTTCGTTCTGGGTGGCCAGGAGGAACAAGCAGCTTAGAACTCTCTTATTTAAACAGAAGTGGGAGGTGCTGTAGGAAGTCTTACAGCCAGTGGTTGCCCACCCACTGGGGTGTGGCCTCTTATACTATATATGCCAATGTATATCATGTGTCCAGCCTCTTTTCCAGCTGTGGGATTCAGTTTCTAATCTCAGTTCAAGCAGAGGATTCTGATTTGTGAGTCTACCCCTTAATAAATAACCATCTATTTCTAATTATGAGCTAGTGTAGGATTTCTTTCAAGTGACCTTCTTCATATGTTCACGTTTGTGTTTGTTTTCCCTTTTTGCTGGCCTCAGAGAGTTAAGTTTTATCCTACTCACTGGCCCCAAAGAAGTAAAATTTGCTCCCTCAGATAGAAAAATAAAATTGAGTGATTTTCCTCTTACTCATAAAGCAATCACAAGCTACCAAAGAATCTCATAAAACAAAAGCATGGAAGTAAGAGTGTAAGGGTGTGTGAGGTTTTAGTAGCCCCAACTGCACCTACATGTCTATGTAGAGATGTCCAAACCCAAACTGTTTCTTGTGAGAGGCTTAAGAATTGATGTAAACCCCAGATAAGAATCTAAGCACAGTGGAAAGAGTACCTAAACTGCCCTTCCCCTGTAATCAGACTGACGACTTCCTTCATTGCCATCATAGAAGCCTCATCCAGCAACTGATGGAAGCAGATGAAGAGATCCACAGCAGAGCACTGGGCTGAGGTCCTGGAGTCCAGACATAGAGAGGGAGGTCCGATAATATGAGCAAAGGGGTCAAGACCATGATGGGGAACCCACATAGATGGCTGATCTGAGCTATTGGGAGCTCACTGACTCCTGACTGACAGCTGGGGAACTTGCATAGGATAAACTAGACAGTCTGAATGTGGGTGATAGTTGTGTGGCACGGGCAGTTTGTCAATCCTTTAGCAGTGGAAGCAGTATTTATCCCTAGTGCATGATCTGGCCATTGTAGCCCATTCAGTATGGAGAGATACCTTGCTTAACATAGATACAAACAGGAGGACCTGGGTCCTGGCTCTAGTGAACAGACTTTGTTGGCTCCCCATGGGAGGTCTCACCCCAGAGGAGAGGATGGGGGTTGGGGTGAGGAGAAGGTGCAGGAGTGGAAGGATGGAACAGGGAGAGAACTGGGATTGGTATGTAAATTAAGATTTTTTTAAAAAAATACAAATACAAATACAAAAATAGATAGGAAAAGAAAAAAAAGACTAGACCTACAGGAGCCAGGGGGATGACTCAGTAAACAAACACAAGGACCTGAGTTCAGATCTCTAGCACCCACATCATCCACCCATTATTGGTTCTGCACTTGTAGTTTCAGCACTAATGAGGGGGGAGAAGAAGGACCTTAGCAGGAGTAGCTCCTAAACAAGCTATATTTCTCCCACTCTACATTCAGTGAGAAAAACTGTCCAAAACTAGAGGAAGGAGTTGTGACAACGGAGACACCTTTCATGTACATCTGACTTCAACAGAAACATTCACAGACACATAGAGACACTCACGAACATGTACCACACATACACACGAAAGAAGAGTCATTTACACTTAAGGGTCACTAATGATGCTGATATTCTTCAGTATTTTTCTATCCAGATTAACTACAAATGCAAAAACTGTACAAAATAAATTAACAATATTTAATTTTATAGAAAAATCTTGTTTAGCTTTAAGTTATAATTTCTCTTGTACACAGAAAACATGTAAAATCATGGTTGGAGTTGTAGCTAAGTGGCAGATTATGTAATTGTAAAGGGATGTTATGGTTATGTAACTTTTTTTCTATAGCATGATTGACTGATTCATAGAATTTTGTTATGTAGCCAAATAACCAAGGACAGATTCCAATTCATAATCTTCCTTTCTCAGTTTCCAATGGGTAGGGGCATAGGCATGAACTACCATACGCAATCCTTTAGCTTTAAAGGGCATATCTAAAGTAAATCATATGGAATGTCCATGTGTTCCAACAACCAGCAAACAAACACTTCTATTTAAGAAAACTTCAGGACATCCTAAAATAGTTATATTTTTCCATTTTCCTGTTCATATTTATATCTTCTCAATTCTCTGTGTTGATCTCACCATCTTAGAAGTATCTTCTTTTCTTGTATATGAAAGAATAATTTTGCACAGAATTCTTCTTCTGAATTTTTCATATAACCTGAGATCCCCAAAACATTATCCTGGACAAATTTGGTCACAAGATTGAAATTGTGAAGTACAATAATCACAAAACATTAATAGCATAATTTGCTAGAACCTTGAAAACCTTATTCAAGAAAAATTACTCTAAAATGCATTTTGAACTCTTTGATATGATTTATTTGGGACATATAAAAAGTTACAAAGCACAATGGGCCACTTAACAAAATAATACTGTCAATAATATTGTATATACTAATCAGTATATTACTAATGATATCATGTGAAAGACAGTTATAAGCTGATGAAGTCCAAAGCTAAACATTTTGAATGCCATTGTTATGATTTTTAATTATTTTTAAATTGTGATTTAAATGTTTTGTTTGTGTTTGTGTGTGTGTGTGTGTGTGTGTGTGTGTGTGTGTGTGTGTGTGCATCTAGTTGACAATGGAAGATAAAAGAAGGTATTGGGTTTCCTGAAGCTATACTTACATGTGAATGTGAGCAGTTCATCATGGGAAATGGGAACTAATCTTTGGTCCTAAGAAAGACTGTAAAATTTCTTAGGCACTGAACGAACTCTTACGCCACAGTGATTGCTAATTGGGTCTACTAAACCTTATTTCTGCATTCATCTAAAATGCCATGATGGAAGTGTGTGCCCTAAGCTTTTGTGGATAAAAACCGTGGATGACTTAGCACACATATAATTCTCTTTCAAAGAACAGAGATTGTGAAAGCCTTTATAATGCATAAACAAAGACATAAATTGAACACCTTTTTAATGAGACAGCTGTGACTGTTTTTGTGTATGCTCAACTTATGTATGAACTAATCTTTGTGATAATATACTTTTGTGGAATCCAATCAGGAAAAACTTCAAGAAATGTTGAAACTTGTAAGATACTTTTCATAATATATTTTTCTAGTGTGAGAAGATGTGTAAAGACCTAATATTAAGTATAGGTAATTGTAAAAAAAACCCCATAAAACTTAAAATAAAAGGGAAATTGAGAACACTGAGTTTTAAATTGACATAAACCAATTGACAATGCTAAAGAAAGCCACTCTGTTATAAAGTTTGTAATGAGTAAGCAATTGACAATCTCTCTTATCTTGCTCATAAGAATATAACTGACTTGCTTATTACCTACATTTTGAAGTCAGGTCTCATAAGGAATTGGTTACTTCCTATAAAGGCATAACTCACACTGACATCTTTTAAACTGATCCTTTTGTGAATTCAATGCACACTGACAGACGTTTTTTCGATTAAATGCTTTCAGTTTCAATAGCACATTCATGTGGCTTTGTGTATTCAGAAATTCACCTGAAGCACACATATGTAAAGCAGAGATTTGAAGGAAACATCTCTAATGGACATTGCAGAAGTGTCATGGTTTTGTTCTTTTGATTTGTATTAGTTCTTTGAGAATTTTGTACAATGCATTTTGATCATTTTCATTCTTCCCCCACAATTCCCAGATTTATCTTCCCTTTCCACCCAATCATTTTTGCTCTCTCTCTCTCTGCCTCTCTCCTCCCTCCCTCCTTCCCTCTCTCTCTCTCTCCCCTTCTTCTTTGTAAACCCATCACGCCCAATTAATACTGCCTATATAGTCTTTGATGTGTGGCTTTTACTGGAGGCCTTGTACCCGACAGGGACCAAAAACGTCAAGAAAATGTGCTAGTTCCTCTCCCAGCAGCTATCAACTTCCCATACCTTCTTAGCTAATGGTGATTATTCATAACCATCTCCCCTCTCCATGTTGAAGTTTTGTCTGTCTTGGACTTGTGCAAGTTTTGCACATGGCATTACAACTGTTGTAAATGTCTATGTGCAACTTCTGTGCCATATACAGAACCTATTGCTTCTTTGTAGTCATCCACTGCCTCTAGATCTTCTCTCTCTCTTCAGCAATGATCTGGGAGGATTGGGCGGAAGGAGTGGGACTTAGATGTCTGCTTTATGACTGAGCATTCGATAGACTCTTACTACCTGCACCTAGAATAGCTGTGGGTTTCTGTATCAATCACAATCTACTACAAAAAGAAGCTTCTATGATGAGAGTTTACAGATGTGCTAATCTATGTGCATAATAAAAATACTTTATGAGTTGGGTTAATACTATAACATTTAGCAGAGTAATAACTCTGTTGAATTAAATCGGTTCTCCCTTAGTGCCAAAAACCTATGTGGCCAAAGGTTCTTGGCACCATTATTGATGCCAGGTATGGATTTCAACACAGAAGTGGGTCTTAAATCCAATCACAAAGTGGGTAGGTGTCCCTATGATGTTTATGACACTATTTCAGTCATAAACATATTAAGCACTGTAGTACATCCCAGAAAAACAGGGTTAAATAAAAGAACTGGGGTCAATAAACATATAAATAAGCACATATCTTTAAACCATAGCATGTAGAGAGAAGGCAGTGTCAAAATTGTGGCTAAAAAAGACCCTCCTGACAGTCTTTGCATTTATGTGTTCATCTTCCATATTCATATCCCCAAAGTGAATCTTGACATAACCATGATTTTTATTTATCATCAATGAATGTTTAGTGAAAGTAAAGTAGCAACCATTTTTTCTCATTATAACCAAACATAAAATAAGAAACATGCTAGTTAATATTGATCAGCTTCTTACAAACTTAGACATACCTAGAAATAGGGAATCTCATTTGCAGAACTCTCTCTATCAAATTAGCCTGTGTGTTTGTCTGTGGAACTTGGTTACTAATTGAGCCCTGACTACTTTGGGTCAGGTGAGCCTGGGCTATATTGAAAAGGTACATAAGAAACCCGGGGAGCAAACCAGTTAGCATCTGTTCACCATCGTTCCCAATTCAATTCCTTCTATAAAGTTCCTGACCCAAGATACTGCCTTGGTTTTGTTCATGATGTAATGTCACCTGGAAGTCAAATAAGCCTTTGTTTACCACAAGTTGCCTTTGCTCACGATTTTTGTCATAGTAACACAAAGCAAACTAAAACAGCAAAATAGGAAAGGATTATTTTAGTTTTAACATTGATATTAAATAGTCAAATATATAGTTAATACTTTACCAGGAGAGCCTATTGCTATGAATTTCTTTAAAATTCTGTTCATTTTAAATAATTTTTTTCTATTAAATATTTCTCAAAGTATAACATTGATTGTTTTCACACATTTATGGTTTAAGTTTCAACTTACAAGGAAATGAATGCGACATATTAAGAATTTCCTGTATCTTAACTATTTGGTTCATCCTTTTGATTCAATATAAATTCAAACTCACACTTTTTATACACATTTTTATATTATTTGGTTGGTAGGAGTGGACAATGGACTTTATTGTCAGTGTTCAAAGAAGCAGAACTTCCTAAGCCTCTTCCATTCTACTGGGGATCTAGGATGGAAGTCGTGAAGGGTGACGCTCAGGGCTGCAGGCTAAGTTGACACAGAATCTTCCCACCTGCAGTTGCCAGCCTCTTTCTTGTTCTTGCTGGGGTGGGTGGTAAAGGAATTCTTCCTACTTAGAGGCAATGCAAGCCATGAGGTTTACCACCTGGCTGCTGTACCCATATTTGTCGCCATAACAGGAGATGAGTTTCACAAAGTTGTTATTGAGAGCAGTGCCACCCGCAGCACGAAAGGTGAAAGAGTGGGTGTCACTGTTAATGTCACAGGAGAGAACCTCATCATCAGTATAGTCCAGAATGCCTTTTAGCGTACCCTGTAATGCCTACCTTGCACCAGAAGCTTTATCCATGCAGCATTCAAACCATGGCAGATACATTGGAGGTAGAAACAGGGTAGGACATGTCAATGAGCTTACAGTTCAGCTTTGGAATGACCTTGTCCAGAGCCTCAGATGAGTAGATGCTCAACTTGTCAGAGGGGCATACGCACTATTTTGGTATACAGTGGTGACATAGGCTATGACCACGAGTTCTGAGATGGAATAGGTTATCACTGAAAATCATGTCCAGGGACTCTATGCAGTCGGTGGTGGAGGAAACATTAACGACAATCTTGAGTGACTTGTCCCTCTATGGTTCAGGCATATCGCAAACGTGGGGTAGCATCAGAAGAGGCATGGGACCCTTTTGTTCTCTGCCCTGCAAGAAGGCCTAGCCTCCTCCATGGATAACAACAAACTCTACAACATACTAAGCAGAACATTACATGATTAGATGTTAGTAGAACTTGCTCCTGGAAGATGGAGGTGGTCATCAATTGATGACAAGGTCGCTGTAATCAGTCTTGGCAGTGTGGTGAAGCCTGTCATGAGTCATACTGGAACACACAGACTATCTAATTCACATCAGTGAAGGGGTCACTGATGACAACAATATTTAATTTGAAGGTAACCCTGGTTACCAGGCACCCAAGATGGCCAAATCTAGTCACTTTGAAGGTCCCTGTCATTTCTCAGGGATAAACCTGGCACTGCATGAGAAGACATAGCTACTTCTGGAAATAGGAGGAGCAGAAAGCCTGTTTACTCTTTATTGTATTACTTCAGGGGCAAGCTATGAATTTTTCCAAAGGAAACTATACTTTTATAAGGTTTATTTTCCAAGCCATAGTTATTTCAAGTGAGTTAAATATCAATTTAGAATGAAAATATATAGTGCAAATATGTAAGGTTTATGAAGGAATAGTCAAAAGCAAATTAAACTATATTATCTCTAAATATTATGTTTTTCTTTTCTGAATATTATATTTTCCAAATATTATCTTACCAAAATATTTTCTTGCTTAAATCTAATTTTCATTTATGCACTAAAGAAAACTGTCATAAAGCATACAATCTAACAGAGTTGCTTCAAATTATACCAGTGCATGTGTAAATATTTTACAGAGAAAAAATCAAGGGCTATAACCAACTCCTTACAATATTTTTATTAAAAAAATCACCTTGTGGCCCTCTATTTGTTTCATAAAATCAAAAGAAAAAACATATCTGTTTGGCTTACATTCTTTGATCAACTATCAGCATTAATTAAATTCATAGCTGGATAACATCACTGTGTACAAGAAAGAAACAAAATATTGCAATGTGTAAACTTTACAAGCAGTAGCTAGAGTCACAAAATATTTTTGTATTCAAATTTTGTATTTTGTATTATTTAACTGTGGATTATTTATGTCCTTATATTCTGATGTTTGATATATATCAATTTTGGCAAAATAATGTAAAACACTAATATTTATTTCCTGGTTGTTTAAATAAACAATGTTGATAAATATTTTTGCTGAAGATGTGCTTTTTCAAATTAATATAAGCTATTTATGTATTTATTCCCTAAATTGAGATTTTTGTTTGTCTATTCATTTGATTGCATATATTATATTCAAGTCTTATTCTGGGCAATGTTAATACTATGTTAAATTCCAAGAGCAGTTAGAGATGAGTGGGGACTCTTTCATTGTCCTTTATATACACATAGAAAGTAGGGAGTAATGTTAGAAATAAATTTTAACTCTAAACTAAAAATTTGTCATAGAAAGCTATACCCATGACCTTGTGATGAGAAAATGTGGATTAAGGTAAGTAAGGGTGGAAAGAAATTTATGTGAGTTAGTAACAACAATGGTCTACTAATTAAAAGCAGTTAACCAAGCACATAAAGTCGGGTATCTCAGGAAAAGTGCATGGGATGCCTGTCTGAGACAACTATTAAGTGTGGTACAAAGCAGGGAGGTTGCTCTTCTTTCATAAGCCCTTGGAGTTTCTTAGTTGCTGAAGTTCTTGTGTAAGTTTGCAGCCTACTGAAACTTCCCTCTTTCAGTCTGGCAACGACTGTTGTTCTCCTTATTTGGCTGATGATAATGAGAGTTTATGGGTGCAGCTTCTGACGTTCCTTGGAGACAGAATCCAACAACAAACTCTGTTCTTCTGGCTCTTGCAATCTTTCCATGTCCTATTTGGCAGTGATCCCTACATATTAGATATGGATGTTGTTTTGTAGGTGTGTGTTAGGATTGGAATAGAAGGAGGAAATGATGGAATTATTATAATTTCAAAAATAAAAGAGAAAATTAAAAGAAAAGAAATGAGCTTATACAGATTGAGAAAACTCAGGCCAATAGTGGGGGCTTATCATGTTTGATCCTTAATCAATGTGTAATAAGAATTACTAAGAAATTTTTTCAACATAATCAAATCTAGTGTTTGAAGATAGTATCACCACAACCACACAGAAAACATGCCATCCTCAACTCTACAGACTGAGTCTTTCTGGAACACCCTGAATTGTGGCCTATCTCCAATTTGGACTGAATTGTTTTCGAATTTTCCCAAGTAGCTCCAGAATGCAAGTATGATATATTTCAGATTTAAAGAAAAGAGAAAATACGCACAATGTGAAATTTATCGTCTAAGGCAAATAATTACTATCTTCATTTCAATTTTTGCAATTATTGAAATGTTTGAGGGTTTTTATTTCCTTTGTTTAAATTTTGTTTTTTTTTTCTTTTCAGAAAGTGTCTCACGTGGCCTATGATGTCATGAAATGGGCTATGTATCTGCGGATGGATTTAAACCTCTGATTTAATGTTTCCATATCCATCCTACATACTGGGTCATATATATATAACACAAGCTCCAGCTGTTCCTGCCCTAAACTCTTTCAAGGCACTCATCACCAAAATAAAAGGTTAGCTAATCAAATAATTAATCAAAAATAGATGACATTTCAAAAAAGAAAATAAATGTGTCAAAATGGGTTAGTAACAATGTGTAGCAATAGCCATGGTTTCAAGTAACATTTCCGTATTTAGATGTCATTGGGTAGATGTAGAAAACACATATGAGACCTTAAAAGCAAATTATTATATGGTTACTTCAGGAGAGTACTGGAAAATGAACACGGGCTTTGCAAACACCTAAGTTCACAGTCAGTCTAGGGTGGGAGACAGCGGGAAAGATGACCAATTAGGTGGATGTCATAATGTGTGAAATGGAGGAACACAACCTGACTCCAGGAAATCCATGTCATTATAATACTACAAATTGTTTTTGAAAATAGTAGGTAATCGGTCTGGGGAGATGGCTCAGGGAGAAAGGGGCTTGATATACAAACATGCAGTTCTGAGTGCAGATCCCTAGTACACAGGTAAAAGTGAGAAATGATGCTGCCTTTCTGTAAACTGAGTTCTCAGTGTAGGGAAGAGTAAAGGGTGAATCCTGGGCACTTGTTGTCCAGGAAGATTAGGCACACTCTTGGGATATAGGTTCACTGAGATAACCTTTCTGAGAAAATTAGGCGGAGGATAATAGAAAAAAATCCCCACCAGCTATTGACCTATGGACTCTACATTTGCACAGGGGGCCAAAAACATTTACACACACACACACACACACACACACACTGTATTCATGTTTTAGAAAAATCAATATACATTATAAAAAAGATAGGTAGAACAGTTATTGGGAATTATTATTGAGAATATTATGAAATATTCTCACATGTGGAAAGCATTAGCAGAATTCTTCAAAAGAGAAAAAACAGAGCAATTACCTTATTCACATATTCATTAACCATGAAGACAAATAAAACAAAGTTCTTAACAATAACCTCAAACCACAAACTCAATATATTCAACTCAACTAGCAATTTACTATAAACATATTTTATAGGGTCAAAGCATATTCCATACAGTCTAAGAGACAATTCTCTTCATGGTGGCTCTGGAGAAATGACATCTAATGTAGCTCAAAACTAACTGCCAATTAGTTATCTGTCTAAGGTCAAATGACATTCTTCCATATCTACTAATGAGAGAAAAAAAGAAATGAAATGTTTTACAAGATTTTGGAAGTTTTTATTTCTTGACAAGAAGATGACATTTAAAATGTTTGCCAGTAGATATAAAACATACAAGCCTAAGTTTTGGTTACTCATGTTTCTTAATAAAAACTGATCTCATAATTAAACTAACTTTTACCCAAATCAAGTGAGTTATTTTAGGAGATAAAACATCTCATATTTACAAATGTTAAAGTATATCTAAAAATTCTTGAGTAATTATGTAGTAGATATGAGTAGCTCAATGGAGGTAAGACTTTGCAAATCCAGTGTAGTGTATTTAAAATAAAACACAGAAGTGCCTTGCTTGGAGTCATTGCCTGGTTATGAATTGTTCTGTGTATCTCCACTTGATCTTTTCTCTTGGTAAAACAAGACAGTCCACAACCAGGTATTTACAAAGAGTGTATAACCCTACCTAAATCTTTGCCGGGTTAGGTTGTTCCGTGACCATGACTGAATTTTTGTATTAGTTGACAGATAAAACTATGTATTTATCCCATACAGGATGGTGTATAAGTAGGTGATTGCATCTAATTATTAAACACCAAATTTCAAAGTTTTTTTTTGATGATAGCACTTAATGTACTTTCTTTGCATTTTCAAGAATACAATATTTTGTCACTAAGTACAGTTATTATGTTATATGTCCTTGATAAATTATTACACACATGCACACACACTCAAATATATACATAAAAATATCTCCATTTGTCTTCTCTCATTTCCTCAAACACCTCAACCTGTGTTACTCTCTATCCTATTTTCCATTCTATAGATCTGTATTCTATGGACCTGTAAGGTATCTATGAGAGTGATTACTCATATTTCACATATGAGTAAGATCTTATAGTGTTGGCTTTTATGTGTCTGACTTAGCTCACTTAATATTCATGTCGCAAATGACAAGATTAAAGATTTCAAGGGTCGATATGTCTAATTAGTGTTATATCACAGAGACACACACACATATACACACATGCATATTGTTCTATACCTATCTTTATGCCTATTGGTTTACTAATTATGCCTGTTGCTTAATTCTGCTAGTAAACCAGGGCAGCAGGCTGATTTAAGACTTCTAAATAGAAAATTAAACATGCATGTTCTTGTGCCACAGAATACATATGGAGATCTCAGTATAACTAGGGAGTTCATTCTCTCCTGTCATGTATGCCTTATATATTAACCTCAGTTTACCAGGTGTGTCTGACAAGTCTCTTTACATGCTGTGTGCTGTGTCACCAGTTATTTGAAATGTGTGTGTGTGTGTGTGTGTGCTTGTGTGTGTGTGTGAATGTGCAGGTGGGGATTTGCCCTTAGAACAACTAAGGGTATTGCCTCACCTCTGTCTTCCTTTCCCTTATCCGTACCCCATATTGCACAGTGTGAAATCTGTTTGTTTGTGTTCCTCATGGAAAAAGCTGAGCTGTGAATGGGTGTTATAGAAAGGCCTTTCCAAAGAGTAGTTACATTTTCCAGTGGCCCAGAGAGTAGAAATTTGTTTTTTCACAGTGTTTTTTTTTCTTTTCTTTTTTTGAAATGTACATTTTTTCCCAGCTGTAAATGGAATTCAACCCCTAGAGAGCAAAAACTCATTTCTAGATTTGGAATCTACTTTACTCTAGTGTGTTTGAGATATGCAAAATTCATTTCTAGGTTTGGAATCTACATTACTCCAGTGTGTCTGAGGTAAGTAAAAATCATTTCCTCTGCAGCTCAGGGATGTCTACAAGGCTCCCAAACTAAGCAAAAGTGAGATGATTGCCCAGAATCGAGAAGTCTCTTAGCACTTTATTACTGTTATTCTTTCTGCCATATTAGTCTTCTGCGGTCTCAGGGCCCTGAAAGATTTTTCAGCACCTCAGAATGTATGGGGCATTTTTAATTATTTTTCTTTGTAAAATCCATTTCAAATCTTCACTAAGAGAAAAATCTGATGTTTCTTTTTATTTGTTTTACATGTAAAACTTTCTAGAGTCTGCTAAAAGTAGCACTTTAAGTTTTACCTAATATTGGTAATTTTTAAGTTATTATTTTCAAAAGTTAAGGTGAAATTTATTCCAGCGAGTCATCACACAGAAGTTGTGGTTGCTTGAATGAGAATGGCTACCCTAAATTCGTATGTTTAATACTCGTTTCCCAGTTTGTGGATGTGTTTGGAAAGGAATTGGAAGTGTGGCCTTGTGGAAGGAGATGCACCACTTGGGATGGGCTGATTTCAAAACCTTGTGCTGTTTTTACTGTTTACCTGTTGACTGTTCTATCTCAAGATGTGAGGTCTCAGCTACTGCTCCAGTGCCGGGCCTCCCATCATGTTCCACACCACGATGGTCATAGACTCATCCTCTGCAACTGTAATAGTCTGATAAATGCTTTCTGCAATCAGCTTCTGAGGCTATAGCATCTTATCGCACCAGCAGAATATTAAGACAGAAACAAATTTTAAGATAAGAATTATCAGTGTTGTACTCAGAAGGAAGGTAATAGTCTATCAATAAACATTCCCTCATGAAAACAGGAATCACTGTCAAAAATGTGCAGCAAAAGTTAATTCAAGATTTATAAAATATTTATCAAGACTTGCAAAAATCATGCCTGAATAAAACCTTGAGTCCCGTGGCATTTTAAGCCACCTTGTATCCCCAAGTCGCCTCAGTCGATGGGATGGGAGTACTGGAGGGTGTTTGACAAGGCAGAATTTTTTGAGTCTTCAGAAGGCCTCAAGCCCAGACAACTGCCACTGGGTGTCATGTTGACAGGGCAGCTTCCCGGAAGATCACGCTCACAGACTTCCCACTAATTGACCTGACTCACAGGTTACTCACAGCAAACAAAAAGCCTTTGCTAGGACCATTGGGGAAAATTGGCAGCAGCAATCATCTAACATCACAGCCAACAGAGGCTGTTAATCATTCTTTACCCCCATCATCCGTGTTATAACATCCAGTTTAATGCTCGTGGGTTTTTTTTGTTGTTGTTGTTGTTGTCCTGTGTTTCTTTGCTTCACACACACCTTAGTACATAACTCATGTTGGCTTTGAACTTAGTGAGTAGCCGGGTATGGTCTCATACTCACGGCACTCCTTCTGCCTCAGCTTCCTAAGAGTTGAAACGACAGATATGAAGCACCATGCCCTAATAGATGTTAATAGCTTAAGTTTTTTTATTCTTATTTTATTTGACTAACATGTTTTTAAAATTCAAAAATTTCCCTCTATACAATTATTGCATATTTAACATTTTAGTAGTTTTATTATCCATGATATGTCTATTGTATAAAGTTTTCAATACATTTTATTTTGTTTAAATAATTTTAGTTTCCACTGCCAAATATTTTTGTCATATTCTTATAGCTATTTCATCATATATAATTTTTTATTTAAGTATTTTATTTAAAGTACTGTTTTTTTGCCAAATTTAGAAGAAACTATTGTTTCAAACTTTCATACCCTATAGTATATTTTTTAAATAAAAAAATTATAATTAAAGAAAAAGAGGCTATAGTTTTTGAGAAGGAGTGAAGGGAGACATGGGATGGATTGGGGTACTATAACTGTACTTTAATTTTAAAATTGCAAAAATAAAAGGAATTTTATAGTAAAACTTGTGAAAAATGCCCTTATAGAAAATGTATAAATATATAAGTAATGGAACCAATGTTTGTTTTTATTAATTTCTTGCAACCTTCCAAATGTAAATACCGTCCTGAGATCTAAGTCTAGTTTTCAATTCTTGCTTGTAGGTGAATTCCATATAAGCAAAACATCCCTTCGTATTGGATGGATCTCATTTAATTATGTGCTCATTGGTTCCTCCACGCATTGCTGGAAGTTTGAATGTAAGATCATAGCAATTGGCACTATTAGGAGATGTGGCCGTTTTGGAGTAGGTGTGGCCTTTGTGAGAGTGCTTCACTGTGGAGGCAGGCTTTGAGGTATCATATATGCTCAAGCCACACCCAGTATCTAGTTCACTTCTTGTTGCCTGCCAATCAAGATGTAGGATTCTTGGCTTTACCACCATGTCTGCACGCTACCACATCCATTATAATGATAATAGATTCAACTTCTGGAAATGTAAGGCACCCTAATTAAATATTTTTCCTTTATAGGAGTTGTCAGACTCACGGTGTCTCTTCACACAATAGAAACTCTGAGACAATCCTCATTACTAGTGTGTTTAAAATAAAAGTTTTTTTTTCACATTGATTTTTAAATTTAATGCAAGTCCAACTAAAATTCAAGGATTTTAGAAATAACCAAACTCATCTTATTTGAATGAAAATTATCATTACAAAAGTTGCCAAAATCCAGACAACAGAAACAAAGAATCACTTAACATTATTTCAGTCCCGTGATAAACCTACAGCATGACTAAAAGGACAACCAAAGGATCAAAAGGGTAAAGCATATAATTTCATAATATTGATATCTAATTTTGTCCAGTGCTGGCATGAAAATCTACTGGAGAGGAGGTATGTTTTACAAATGGCAATACTACTGAAAGACCAGCTACCTGTCTATATGGAAGAATGAATTCCTATTTTTTTGTGTGCAATATGCACAAACACTTCTAAATGTGTAAAGGAACAAACAAAACTATGAAATAAAATGTAGTAGAAGAGATCATGTTTTGTGCTCAGAATTTCAACTATGTTAATGCTTTAAATCTCTGTGCAAACAGAATTATCTCAGAACTTCTTGCTTCAGTATCTCATTTCTAATCAGCCACAAATAATTGGATTACATGTCATGCTCTTCAACCTTCAAATGTTGGTTATATATTACAAAAATCCTAGGTGTCTTTTTTTCCTCTGTCCCTTCTACGTTGGAAACATTGAATGATCCTTTATGCTTGGATTGAGTAAGGGACACCAGAATCTTGTCTCAATGACTGGTGAAACCTAATTTAAAAGAAAAACCAAAACCAAAAGAAAAAGAGAAAAATATTGTCATGTAAGCTGTAGTGTGGCCCACTAAGTCACACGGCTACCCTTTGGTCCATTCATCTTTACTTGCAAGTGTTCATTGTCACAAATCATTGGTTTGTCTCAAAGCCTCTAACTTCTGCTGTACCACTGATAATGGGCTCTCCCTGGGATTCCACTTGTATATCCTGTGGTCCTGTGTTATGGAGGTCCTGCTGTTTTCGATCTGTAGGATTTTCCCCTTCACCTCTTCCAACAATTCATAAAGGAGGTGGATGTTGTTCTGAGCCGGGGCGAGAGCTGGGTGGCTCAGTGCCGGCTTTCCCACATCATCACCACTGCGGTGAGCTCTCTAGTCCTCTAGCTCACTGAATTCAGCCTGCAGCAAGAAGGACCAGGCACCCAGATCTCAGATCTGGGTCATCCATTCTCACACCACAAGGGCCAGCTCTACTGTTTTGCCCAGCAGAGGTGCAAGGCCCTCTCTCCTGATTGCTGTACAGGGCATACGAGGGTAGTGGGAGTCAGCTCTCCTGCTCTCATGGCATGAGTGCTGGCCCACCTGCCCTCCTGACCACAGGAGCAACTCTAGTGTGCTGCCCAGAAAGGATACAGCGCCTTCTCTCCTGTGTGATGCAGGTGACGCAGCCAGTAAGGGTCAGGGCTAGCTCTCCAACTCTTGTGACCCTGGGGCCAGTTCTCTTACCTGCCCCAGGTGGTAATCTCTCCGAGGCATCTTTCTCTCACCCATGCCACCACTTGGCAGACAAGGGGATCAGGGTCAGATCTCCTGCTCTCTCACCCTTAGATTGGTTCACCTGTGTCCCCAACCTCAAGGCTAGCTCTAATGTGCTGTCCAGGTGTGGTGCATGTCTGATGAGGGGTGAGATCAACTTTCCTGGATGCATTTGTTTGTGTGTGTGGGGGGGGTTCATCTCCCCTGAGGGATGGCCAGGTATCCCAGCAGGACTGACTCAGCACAGCATTAGTTCCAAGGTAACCCTGTGGACATCATCAAGAACTCAGCTGCAGAAGGACCATGGACTCAACTCAGGCAGTACATTCCATGGCCCCATTGGCAGCACAGGCTACCCAGATGTGTATGGCCCCAGAAGCAGCATGGATCTTAGGCACTTACATGATCTTAGGTGACTGACCAGACTCTGGGAATCTGCAGAACCCTCGGTGGTAACAGAAGTATAGGATTAAAAAAAATAGCAAACTTAACTCTAGGAAAAATAAGGAAGTCTAAGAAAGAAAGAGAGAAGAGAGGGACTATGGGCAGGGAGATGGAGAAGTAGAAAGCATCACAAGTGTCACAGGTTTAGCTCCTTAAACTTGTACTACTGTTTTTACAGCTCTTCATGCTAGGGAAGAAACCTTGATTATTAACTTGGCAGGTTTTAATTGATCAATCTACTATGTGAATAGCTAATCTCTTTAATAAAGACTTGATAATGTGTTAGTTTTTGGAAACTTGACGCAAACCTAGACATATCAAGAGAGAGGGAATCTAAATTGAGGAATTGACACTGGTAGATTGGCTTATAGGCAACTCTGTGGTTTATTTCCCTGATTGATATTTTGTCTGTCAAGGCCCAGCCTGTACTCCAAAAAAATGGAAAAAAGAAATGGACATTTTTTATATAGATAACATATATACCAAAATTAAATCAAGACCAGGTGAGCAATTTAAATAGACCTATAAGTTGCGAGGAAATAGAAGCTGTCATCAAAAACCTCCCAACAGAAAAAAGCCCAGGGCCGGATGGTTTTAGTGCAGAATTCTACTAGAACTTCCAAGAAGAGCTAATAACTATACTCCTCAATGTGTTCCATATAATAGAAACAAAAGGGTCATTGCCAAACTCTTTTTATGAAGCTACAGTTACCCTGATACCAAAACTGCACAAAGACTCAACCAAGAAAGAGAATTACAGACCAAACTCACTCATGAACATTGATGCAAAAATTCTCAATAAAATACTGGCAA